>JAQIUQ010005611.1:0-135448 GCA_030378365.1 Hybognathus amarus | reverse complement strand
TTGTATGGTTTACTGGGTTTGGAAATGTCTAAATATACTCATTATCAGTTTCTGTGTGTTCAGCTGGTGGTCACTGACTTTATGGTCTCTCTGTCCATGTGTGTGTGTGTGTGGTTGTTTTGGTTCTGCCAACACACACTGGATTTTCCAGTTCTTGTTGTCCAAACTGTTTGTGTTGGCGAGTGTGTGGGATAATCCTATCATAAAATCATTGCTCCTTTTACATGGAATCTTGGTCCAAACTAAAGTTCCCAAATGAAATGATGAGATTGAAATGTAATAAGATTGTGAGTATGAATGAGCCCAGAAGCACATGCTGTTTAATAGCTTGATTAACATGTAGAGACTATCATCAGTACACTGCTAGAGGTTTTGCAACACACAATAGCTCTCTCTATCTGTTACAACACACTGACAGCGAAGTTCAAAATATCTTGTTCAATTACTTAATGAATTTAATCTAATCCCAGATATATCTATAAATTACAGTACACATATATATATATATATATATATATATATATATTTTTTTAAATAAACGCTTTAGGTTTCTATATTTGATTGTTACTTCATTTAAATATTAAATTTTATTTTAGATTCATAATATGTATTTGAATGTGTAGAAATTATCATCATGCTTTCTTTTTATTTATATTAAGTGTTGCTTGTGTGCTCTTTTAGTCTTGTAGTTTACAGCAGTGCGAACCCTGTTGTTCTGAGATACACACACATACAGACACACACAGCTGGGCAACTTTGTTACAGCGGGAGTTCCTTGCCACCACACTAAATCCCAAGCCCAAGCCAGGAATAACATCCCTGGATGAAGAGTTGCCTCGTTGACTAGAATATAGATTGAAAGCCTGGCGTAAAAAGCCTAAAAACAGTCAAGACAGTGTGTGTGTGTATATATATATATATATATATATATATATATATATATATATATATATATATATACACACACATATATGTATATATATAGGTATACTAATGATTTGAATTGATAGAGTGCGATTTTCATCAATTAATATAACAAATATATTTTTTATTTATTTATATATTATATATATATATATATATATATATATATATATATATATATATATATATATAAACAAAAAAGGGAAGAATTAATATACCAAAATGTTGTTGCTACACTGCAATAACTTATTCTACATTATAATGTCTTCCTGTGTATAATATATATATATATATATATATATATATATATATATATAATATATATATATAATAATCCGCCAAGTCTCAAGGTTTGGTAATAATTTTGACGTTTTTAAAAAGAAGTCTCCCGCTTACAAGGCTGAATCTCTCTCATAAAACACAAAAAACACAGACATTGTGAACTCACGACACTCAAAATTATTTTTGCATGTTACACACACTTAAAATGTACCAATTTAAAGCTGAATTTCAGTATTATTACTTCTTGCATATTTACCACATTATGCTTCACAACCCACTCACACCATGACTTATAGCGCTCCAAAAAACATGTAATGTATCACTTATCCAAGGTCCGAAAACAGTTTTGTACCTTTTCATTTCAGCACTCTCTGATGAGAGAATAATTAGATCAAAGAACAGCTTTCATCTGAATATGGAATGCTTCTGTTACATTAAAACTATGCACCCTTTAAAAAAGTTTGGGTCAAGAGAGAATTCGCATTTTTATTTTTTGGGAAATAAATAAGAAATTCAATAACTTCTATTCATTAGAGGATGAGAATACTGTACACTGATCAAAAGTTACAGTCAGAACATAATGTTAGTAAGATTCTGAATTAAAATAAATGCTGTTCTTCTGAACTTTCTATTCATCAAAGTAATCCTGAAATAAAAATGTAAAAAAACTGTTTTCAACATGGATAATGATTATAGTATGTTTTTGGAGCATAAAATCATCATATTAGAGTGATTTGTGAAGGATCATGTGACACTGAAGACTGGAGTAATGATGCTGAAAAGTCTGCTTGTTTTTTCAGGAGGAATAAATTACATTTTTAACATATATTAACATAAAAAAGTCATTTTAAATTGTCATAATATTTGACAATATTACTGTGTTTTTTGTGCATTTTTATAAAAAAATTGCCTTGGTGAGCAGAATAGACTTCTAAAAACATAAAAAATCTTATCCGAACCTTAAACTTTTTGACCGGTAGTATATATAAAAAGTTCAGATGCAAAAGCCTCTAAGTGCCATTTGAATTTTTCTTCAAAATGATCATTTTTTATCAAGCTTGTATATTTAAGTTCAGTAATTTCACTTAATGGCAATGAAGATTACCAAAGTATTGTCATTTAAGTGAAATTACTGAACTTATATATACAAGCTTGATAAAAAAAAATTTTAGAAGAAAATTTCAAATGGCATTTAGAGGCTTTTGCATCCGAACTCTTCATATATATATATATACACATATATATATACACACACACACACACACACACACACACACACACACACACACACACACACACACACACACACAATTTTTCTCCTTTTTGGTAGTTATTTTGTAAAGCTATTTGTAGCAGTCCCCTTTGTGTAGTTATTTATATATGTCACTGGTCTATTTCTTTTAAGTGCAGGTCCGTCTTGTTGCTACAAACAGATAGAGGAAAACACTCAGATTGAAAACATCTTTAGCAGAGAAGAAAAGAGGAGAATTGGGAGGAATGTCCTTCTGATATAACTGGGACACGGCGGGTAAATATAAACCACTTGTTATAACAGGAACTTGAAATTTATAGCTTGTAGTATTTATTCGGCACGATCTTGCTTGGTTTCATAACACTGGCGCTGTAATGGTGTGCAGATGGAGACAGCCTGCACAATTACACACTTCACACTTGCAGAAACGTCAGTCACTGGATGAAGATTTATGTTGATAACACACCAATGCACTCGCTGTCCTTTTTAATCTCATAATAATTCCTGCCAGATTGCAAATATTACATGAAAACTGATACAATATTTTGAATTTGCCCCTGTATTATTTATTCCATTAACTCAGTGTTTGTTTTTAAGGGGAGACATGTGATTTATTGCATCGGCGTGCAACATTTTACAACATTGAGATTGCTGCTATGCTGACCTATTTCTGATCTGTTTGAATGGGTTTGTAGCATGAAACCGATATGTTCTATACACATGCTGACAACAATTAAGAAATAAAATACTATGCACATTGCAATCACAATCATTTATTTATAAATAAGCCTCTTCTATGTAAAAAAACTAAATTAATTAAATTAAATTAATAGCAGAAGATTGTGAATTACATTCACTTTCTATTAAAAGAAAGTCAGAAGCCCAAAATCAAACCTGATATTAAACAAAATGCCACACAATAAGGCAAAATTCAAAAAAAATAAATAGCTGTGACCTGGCAGGTTTTCAGGAGTATTGTCTCCGCATACCTCTGCTGATCTGTGGTTCGCATCACTGCTGTCCTGGTCGAACACGTTGAGTGAGTGAATCTGATTCATTTGTTCAGTGCAGATCCAGAGCCTTCTGTTGCGCGCATACCGATATAACACAGCTGGACGTGTTATTTTGCTGTGGTGGTTTATGTTTCTGCTGGTGTTTATGGTTGTGTGTGTGTGCGTGCTGTGTGTCTGTGTCCAGTAGTGGTTGATGTTTCTGCTGGTTCTGAACTGGTGTTATGTGTGTTGTGCGTGTGTGTTCAGTGGTGGTGTATCTGCTAGTTGTGACCTGGCGTTTTGTGTGTGTGTGCGCGTGTTCAGTGGTGGCGTATCCGCTGGTTCCTGACCCAGAGTGTGTGTTCAGTGGTAGTTTAGCTGGTCCTAGACCCTTGGCGTCGTGTGTACGTGTGTGTCTCCAGTAGTGGCGTATCCTGATGGTGCTGATCCTTGGTGTCTGTGTGTGTCTTCAGTGGCGGTCGTAGCCGGTTCCAGGGCCGACTTAAAGGCCTGGTTCATCACCGGGATCGGAGTTCGCTGCGACATTTCGCAGATCGCTTAATCGCCTCGTGACTTAACAACGGATGCGGACGCGCGCAAATGTGGTGTCACGCCGCACGAAAAACGCCATCGCGCAAAAGTCGCCATTTTAAAAAAAGAAAAACGCCTTCGGCTTCGTCTTACCGGTTTGACGCGCCCGCGTGAAACTATCCGACCAACGAGACATCTGGCCTGTTACCGATGGGCAAGATGAATGTTGAGCTGTGGTTCTCGGAGCATGCTATATTATAATATTTATATTACTATTTCTGTAATAAAAGTATAGTATAGGGTTAACCAACAGTGTAACGGTCACTTTGTGCTTAAATCTGAGTTGAGATGTGAACTGCGCATAGTGTACGTAGTGTCAGTTAGATTTTTGACAGTGAGGAGAGGAGTATAACCGCTCTGCCGACTCTTTATATTCTTTCTTTTCTTATATTTTCCTATTGTGACCAGAGTTGGATGTTTGTTTGTGTTTTCTTTGTTCTGTACCCCATGTATGAGGACGAGTGTAGGCCTATATGTTTGAGTGGTTTTATTAACGCGGGGAAATACGGACAACTTTCGTCCCTCGTGCAGTTAATCCAAACTCATGCTATGTTTTTATCTTGGGCAACATCTCAAGATCAGTTCTACAGCTAATATATAATGGGCCAAACAAGGTGGATGAGGAATAAAAACAGGTTAAGATGATTAAAACTAAAGATATAAATAGATTTAGATTTTTAAGATTCGTTTTGTGAGAGCTATTTTTGTTACATTTAGAGGCATTTTTTTAGTTATTTATTATTTATATATTTATTTTCTAATACAGAAGCACATTATTTATATCATTATTCATTCCATTATTTTTAATCTGTCATAATAAAACATGTTGAGACATGAATATGGTTAGCTGCGTAGTATGGTCCACGTTATTATTTCTGTTTTACATTCAGGTATTACTGGCACTTTGTTATTCCTTTAGGAACACTTGGTGTGAACAAAAAAACGCGTTGAAAAAACGGCCCACGTAGAACGCGCTTATTTTGTCCCGTAAACACGGGCCTTTAACCATTAGGCAAGGTCGGCAACTGCCTTGGGCCCGAGCTACTGAGGGCCAAAATGTCCCATGAAATTATCTTAGTTGTTTGTTTGTTTCTTTTTCCTTCGTAATTATATATTCTAACATATCACAAATGTATTAGAGTGTTTGGATAGACAGAAGGCCCCCCTCCAACTCAAATCTTACTGCACATTACTTATTCCATCTCACTTGACTTTCTGTGTACGAAAGCCACAAGGCTAAATGCGACAAAAACTCATCAAGAAAGCAGTAACAGGAATATTGCACATAGCCTGCTGCGCCCTCCCTACACACTTCCGCTCAATTTCATTTTCCTTCAGACCAACGCCCTGGGGATCGGCCCATAGCCTTCCAGAAAATTTTTGTAGGAGGATCAGTCAAATAGAGGGAGTGGCTGAGACGTGACCTCATGTAGCGCTGTGCCAGTTTGAGTTCTAAACCTAGAAGCACGCTAGAAATGCTATTTTGTCCGTTGCGTAAAGAATGTTGACAGATACTCAAAGCCGGATCGTTATCGCCTCACCTCTGTCCGTACTTACGCAGGATCAAGTGAGAGGATAAAGGTTGGAAACCGGGCTGTAGCTTGGCAGCTGCCACGATGACCGTGACATTTTGAACGGACGCTGTAGCTGGTGTTTGGAGCCAGTCCTGTGCCAAACTCCTTGTTGACACCACTCAGGAAGTCATTACTCAGCTCATATCTCTAATATAAAATTTACGGATCTCATGTATGAATACACTTTGAGCCCCTTTGTCACTTGTGCAGGAGGTTGGTGTCAGTTTCACATGTTGAATAATACATACATATGGTTGTATTTTTTCCACATAGTGTCATAAATAAAAAATGTGAAACTCATACTTTGAAGACCATATTTTCAGTGTTACGATGGTTTAATTGTTCTAATAAAAAAATGCCATGTAACAAATGTACAAACCACAGTCTGATGGCCCATAACACATACTTCTGAAGAACCATAAACATCAAGCTAAATTCACGAACAATAAGACATTATATGAAAAAGTTGCTATTCATTACACATATACAGATCATTCAGATGTAACTGTTACAGCATTTGCGCAGATCAGAAATGAGACGCAGCGGCGCTGTGCATATTGTAAATGATAAGCAGATTGGCCTGAGTCGAATTACGACGAATTCAATGCATAGTGACTGTGCTTCGTGTCAAATATGTACATTTCTGAAATTAATAGTTGCTACCGTACAGTAGACAAAACCTCCAGGTCTCGATTCAGCTGAAAATGTATCGTAAACATAATCCTCTGGTGATTTTGACTTGCTGTCTCCAGCCTTGCTTTGGTCGACATTGAAAGTGATCGCTCACCAAGCAACCACACAGGCGCAGCCAAATTGGCGATGGCAGACCCGTCAGCGACTCTGGGCAAGATCCGAGTAATTTGACGCTTTACCCCAGGTGAACCTTGACCTCCAAGGAAGGGAACGTTGCTGCTCAATGGAGGGGGGCCAGATCTCTATGTGCAAAATGAAATGTCTGGACAGTTCTGGTAGAACGAGGCTAAGATTGATACATCAGTCAGACAGCAAAAATAGAACGAAGCAAAGCTACAGCGAGCCTTTGCGCAGTTAGCGTGCGTCGAAGAAGCAGGACGGAGGAGAGGCAAAGTCGTTTCACAACCACAGCAGGTAGCAAACCAAACCTTTTTTGCTGATGCCACTTGACGAGAATGACACCAACAATGCTAACGATATGTTAGAAGGTCGCATCGGCCGTGTGCACAAGCTGTAGGGTCGCATAGAAGTTTGAGAACCTCTGTTCATTTTTTACATTCAAAAATAAAATGTCAAGCTCTCTAAATGATTAATCAGCCGTTTAAACCACCTCATATGAGTGTGGTGCATGAAGCGCGTTGTGCAGCGTAGGTACACTATTCCGTGTTGCTATATTACCTAATGGAAGGTCAGTGAGTTTCTAGACCTGTTTTTCTGGTTTAATGCGAAACTTTAGGAAGTTATAAAGTGGGAAGTTAGCGTGTCAGGCTTAGTGATTAGATATCCTATTCTTTCAAAACTAGCTTTGAACTTATTTTGGATTATTACTTGTTTTGTTTTTCTTGTTTTCTTTAGAATCATCTGGTAACATTTTACTGTCGGCATGAATATGTAAGAAAAGCTTATGGCACAAACTGTAATCGTGCATAAAGTTACCACATTCTGCGTAAGTCAACATGCAATTATCATTGTGATTATCTGGAGAAATGTATAGACACTATCAAAACTATAGCACAACATAATATCTAGTACTTAATGAAATTTGCCAAATGACTTAATGGCCAGCTGGAAATTGGCTGCATCATGCTGTTTAGTTAACCTTTCACAAAACATTACATAAAAACATTCATTAAAGCAGTGTTCTCAACTAGCAATCTACGTTCAGTCATCATATTTGTGTTTGGCTTGTGTGGACTGACCAGAATATAAGCACTTGTTAGACCTATTTCCTCCTATATTCTTTGCACAAACTCTCCAGAAAGTGCTATTTCAGATGGTTTATTTAAAAAAAAAAATGTTTAACTTTGTTTCTTCTTTAAAGTACGTGCATGGCCCATACTACCTTTGCCTTGGGCCCCCAATTTGCTAAATGCCACTGGCTGCTCTCGCACCCATGTGTGTATGTTGCGTTCAGCTGTGGTTGCTGGTCTGACCCAGTGTGTGCGTTCAGTGGTGGTGTACTGCTGGTTCTGACCCAGGTCATGTGAGTGTTCATGGCGGCAGTTAGATGGTTCTACCCGCAGTGTTGTGTGTGTGTGTGTTCAGTGGTGCTGAACAGCACACAGAAGCAAGCTGACCTAGCAAGGAAGTTTGCATCTGTGAACTCTGCACCAAGCTCTGGATTCAGAATAATGAGTCTACCACTATCATCTAGCCCACAAGAGACCAAAAAGGCAGGAGTCCAGTCCAATTTCACATTAACATCGATGAGACATGCTCCATTGAAGTGAGCGTGTGCTTCAGCTGTATGTGTGTGTGTTGGATTTCACCCAGTGTGATCTCAGGCCTGCTCCTAGACCTCTCCTCAATCCCTGTTTGGAGAAGTCATGCAAGCTAATGGAGATCTCTGATGTTGTTATAAGGACATGCGAGTATCCATAAGGTCAAGATATAAACGGCGTGCGGTGCGTGGCTGATGCGTTTGCGTGCCGGACAGGGTTCTCAGCAACATGGAGTCTGCAGGCGGAGAAGGCTGCGACCGCCATCCAGAGACGTGAGGATGGAAGGTGTCCGACTTCTCAGAGGTCATGGAAGAAGTCTCATGGTGCGTGTAAGCCAGAATCCTTCTGCACTGACCTTTGCTCACTCTTCACTTGATCTTCATCTCTCTCTCTCTTAAAGCCAGTGCATGTGTGCCGTGCATCTACTGTGTCCATCTGTCTCGACACTCAGACTTGAGTGAAGGACAGCCAGTGGCATGACGGATTACTCCCGAGCCTTCAGAATGATGAGTTCCTGCACAACACAGTCACTTGTTATAGTCAGTTCTTATTACTTTATTGCAAGTGAGCATTATAAAATCCAGAAGGAGTGGGTAAAGTGGGATGTCAGTGCTGGATCGGTTTGTCAGCACGGAAGTCACTGACTATTTAGTTCACCTAATAAGAAGTCTGTCACACATTCAATAGCTTCCAGTCCATAAGACCTTTATGTGCGCTATACTTGCTTTTTAATTTTATTCGATAAAAGTGAAAGTTGTCGAAATCCTTAGCTGTGTGTGTGTGTGTGTGTGTGTGTATATATATATACATACGTATATATATACATATATGTGTCAGGTAGTTACTCATTAAATGAATGCACGTGGGTAGGAACAGCAATTCTGACCAATCCAGATATGTTTCAGGTAGCAATATGACCTTCAGGCACACCTTCATAAACTACGATCGTCACTTAGCAGTGATTATACCGTACACAGAAATATACTGACTCACCTCGAACCCGATCCCTGAAACCTACACCCATCACTGGGGTTAATGGGCATTTATGAGTCTTCCCTTCTCCTAGGAAAATAGATAGCTACCAGATGTAGGGGTGTACATTTTGCTTCGTTTCGCTCGGACATTTGACGGCGTGTACAGACACGCGGATGGTACACGGACAGTTAATGACGTAGACATACACGCACACACGCAGAGACACGCCGATAGCTCAAAATGCGTAGAGATAATACGCACTTGACTCAAAAGTGGCGTGCATGTATACGCAAAAGTCATGATGTCATGTTGGTATATATATACAGTATATATATACAGTGTGTATATTTATACATATAGAAACTATTTTATTTTATTTTTTTATTTTGAATAGAAGTGACCTTAGCTGCATTCAAAAAATAAATATTTCTAATTTATTTTTAATTTAATTTTATTATTTTTATTTGTTTTACTACTTTTATATTTTATATTAAATAGAAGTTAAATTAATCACAACATTAGCTGCACTATTTTTTTTAATTACATTTTTTATTTCATTTTTATTTTAAAAAATCCTTTTGTTTACTGATTTTTTATTTTATATTAAATAGAAGTGAAAATAATCCACCTTAGCTGTATTTATTAGTATTTTATTTGTTTAATTTTGTCTTTGGTATTATATAAAGTAATCACAAACTTAGCAGCAAAATTAATTGTAGAAGTGTTTGCAGAACTCTCTTTCATGCTGTCACACACTCATTCTCCGGTAACGTCGAGTCGTTCCATTCCCCACTGTAGTTTTCTGTGTGTTCTGTATTCCCTGGTTTGGATCCAGTGAAGCGTTGGAATAACTTCAGCTCTCCTCATGAGTATCCGCTCCAGCCAATCACTATCAGCTCCATCAACGCTTATATTCTCTTTCCCAAACACTTTCCCAAAGGAGGATGATAGAAACTCTTCATGAGAATGGAATCAGAAATTTAAACTATGGAAAGAATTGTTCCAGGTTTTAGTGTTAATCTGACTTACGGTTTTGAAGGAAACATAGCAACGAGTGAGTTGCTGAGACACCGATGTTGCACAGAAAACACACACACTCCCTGTTTTAGAGGATACAGTATCACCGGTTCCTCTACATTACTCACTGATCCTGTAGGGAACGCTGCGGCTTTCTGTGTGTCAAAGGACGATCAGCTCAGGCTTTCGACGGACAACCTAACAACAGCCGTCCGCTTCGGGAACACACCCTCATATGTGTATGTCTCATGTTCACTCTTGCATCCATCACCGATCACGAGCAGAACACACACTTGCTGGAGCACAGTACAAGTTAGATCATCTTCACTTTGCCTGTAGTGCATATATAACCAGGGTTTCTAATCGTTAATTACAGTTTTTCTCCATTGGTTTGGCTCATTTCTTGAAACAGAAATTACATTCTCAAAACAACATGGACAAACCTCCAAACTACTTGGCAATTGTTCACAACAGAATTGAATTTCTCATTCAGTTCATCAAATTGCAAATGCCTAAGTACATGTCTCAATGTCTCAGTACATCTATGCAAATGATTAAGTACAGGTAGCCTACATTTAGCACAATTTTCCAAGTCAATAGATCTTGTTGATCTAAAAAGATTGTTCATTCTCAAGTCTAATGGTTGTTCACTCCAAAACGTGCTCAGCGTCATTTCATTGTATAAGTCATCACATGCACAATAGTCTTGTTTCAATTGTCAAATTCAGTCAAGGAACATAATACCATGAATACCATATGAATCCCTTGGAACATTTGATACATTTATTACAGCAATTGACAGATCTTGTCAGTTAGTGCCTCCCATGTAAATCTATCTAATATCTATCTTTAGATAATATCTATCTAATACTGTGGGTTTTACTGGAACATTTCAAGTAAATACTCAGTCATTGATGATTCCCCCTTCCCTTTCTGTCAAATACCCCAGTAGTACCTCTGCATAGGGGTTCATGTACCCCAGGTTGGAGTAGTGGCCAGCAGTATTGAACTTGTGGAGAACAAAGAGCATTCCTATGTAATTGGAGGTGTGTCCATGTTGTTTTGAGAATGTATTTTCTTTTACCTCTGATGTATGGAAATTACTTTATGTGTGTGAATGATAATCTTTATAATTCCTTGGCAGTTTGAGTGCAATGTGTGGTGTCAAAATCTTGGAGGCTACTCCTTACCCTAAATAAAAAAGAAATAAAAAAAATAAGTTTATAATAATAATAATAATAATTCATTACATTTATATAGCGCTTTCTGGACACTCAATGCGCTCCACATAGAGAGGAGAATCTCCTCAACCACCACCCCAATATGCAATATACACAATTGTATTCTGTTAGCTACAAAAAAACATTACAGCGTCATTGTTACTGTGCTAAGGACAGTAACAATGGAGCCCAGAAGGACTGGGCTAAGACTGAAAGGTGGACATGAGGGATATTTCGATGGTCCTCTGCCATAGTGATAAAACATCTAAACATTTTGACTTGCAGTGCTCAATGCACAATGCCAAAGGGACTAAGCATTTTGGGGCACTGACTGGTTAAATGAGAAGGAAATTTAGTTTCTGACACATAAGTGAACTGTTTTGGGAGAGTTACTGAGCTTTTGCAGGTGAATCATGGTGTTGT
The DNA here is from genome assembly GCA_030378365.1 of Hybognathus amarus. Taxonomy (NCBI): domain Eukaryota; kingdom Metazoa; phylum Chordata; class Actinopteri; order Cypriniformes; family Leuciscidae; genus Hybognathus; species Hybognathus amarus. The sequence goes on along the minus strand of JAQIUQ010005611.1, from coordinate 123,784 downwards.
GCCGAACCATCCACGTTATTTCGGCAAAAGCACCAAGAGTTTTGAGAACGTTCGGTCTGCTTTCGAAATGAGCCAAAGCAATTGAAAAGGATCTTTGCCATTTGGTGGCACTGACTCTTTATATTAGAAAGAAATTTAGTTTTGAAGCATGAGTGAACTGTTTGGAAGAGATTTAAAGCTTTTGCAAGTGAACTACAGAATAGTGTTGTGCTGAACTGTAAGACTGTTTTGCCCAATGATCTTAGAGTTATGCAGAATATGATTTTTGTTTCAAGAAATGAGCCAAACCGAATGGAGAAAACTGTAAACCTATAAAACTACTAAAACCATTTCTTTTAATTGAAATATCGCTGAATTAAATCAAATCCTAAATATTAATTAAACTAAACAAAATGTTGCCTTGTTGAAGCACTATAATTATTAACTGGGAAATAAATCAAACTTAAGCCTAAAACTGAACAAATAGCCTACGAAGCAACATATAAATTAATATGTTTAATTTCCAGAAAAATAATTATACAAATTTTAATTTTTAATAATTAAAAATTTTAAAATAATAATAAAAAACCTGAAAAAACTGTTAATATCCATTCCTTGCACTTAATATTTATTTGCTTTATTTGTTGTTCCATTAATACATCCACTTTATTTTGTACATCAGAGCTAATTCATTGTCAAATGTGTACCATGTATAGTAAATAAATTATAAATAGTGATGCAAAATGTTAAAATATGACTACCATTCGCGATTACTACTGCTTTTATTTATTTATCCTTTTTTCATTTATCCTTATTTATTTTTTTTTTATTTTGTTTATAAAATTATAAAATAATGTTTGTAAATATTTGTCCTATTGGATTTGTGGACAAATATTTACAAAAATGATTTTATTGTAAAATATTATAAAAAAAAAAATTGCATCCAGAGTTAAATAATAAGTAAGCGGTCCAGCACTGGTCATGTCCATCGCCCTCACTGAAGTGTTGATTCGGCTTTGCTAATTACAGATGTTCCTCATTAAAGGTTTGCATGGGCTGTAATTACTGCTGTCAGCGCCTGCTCTGCATTATGACATGTTTCAGAAGCCGTTCTCCAGCTGTTCTGAGCTCAGTGGATCCATTACACATGGAAACTCGTCCAAAACATCTTTTGGAAGCAAAAACCAGACTGTTAAATGGTGTGTGTGTTTGTGTGCATAGAAATTACACGGAGAACACACTGCTTCTCATCTAGACTCAAGTCATGCACATGTTTAATTATATACTATATACACAGTTCTGCATTTTTCATTGGCATTGCACTAAAAATCATAAATTAATCCTGTAGATGTCATGTCAGAGTGTTTTCTTCTCACAGTCAGATCTGATGCAGCCGTTAAACATTCAGGCTCTGAAACGGACCAGTGGTTATTGATACCCTTGTGTGTCAAAAATTTCTGGAAATCTGTAATTATTATCTCCAGAAAATGATGAATTGTGGAATTCCATCCCTGAGTTGAGTCTATTAGGCTTGAAATATCTTGGACAGGGTTTTATTTCCCACTGCCTCCCATGACCCGAGTGTTAAACTGACCTGTGCTCGACCCTCTCTCTCTCTCTCTCTGCTAGGGCTTCGGGAGTGTGTCGGCCGAACACTGGCTGGGAAACGAGATTTGTTCACGTTCTGACCAATCAGAGGCAGTTCGGCCTACGCGTGGAGCTGAGCGACTGGGACGGACACCAGGCCTTCTCCCAGTACGACAGTTTCCACATCGACAGTGAAAAACACAAATACAGGTACTTCCTTTTCCTCATTCTTAATGCATTATACAGTGTGTGTTATTTAATGCATAAGTGTTAAATAATGCAAATGCAAATATGTATAATGCTATATATATATATATATATATATATTCATACAGGTGAAACTCGAAAAATTTGAATATGGTGCAAAAGTTGATTTATTTCAGTAATTCAACTTACAGTTTTTCTCGATTGTTTACACACGTTTCCTGAAAGTATGCCTCATACTCTCAGAACTCTACACACAAATCTAAAAACACACACACAAATGGCAAAACCCCTCAATTCTACTGCAAAATGAAACTTTACATTCAAAACAATCTTATATATTCTCAAAATGTTATTTTGTTTTCATATGACACACACAAACCATTATATGAATAGACATTTATAAGAACTGATGTGCTCAATAGGGGTGTAAGAAAAAATTCGATACACTTGAGTATCGCGATATTTTATTTTGCGATGCTGTATCGATTTTCAGAAACGCAATATCGAATTTTTTTATTTTTTTATTTTTTGGCTGTTCATAGACGCACTAGCCTAACGTAAACAACAAAGATATGGCTGAACCCCGTGTAAAGACCGGCTCCCGCTCTATTCCGTTCCGAAGTGTGGAATCATTTTGGTTTCCAGAGTAAAGAGAGCACCACCGATATCGACAGGAACCATGCAGTTTGTGAACTGTGTCTTTACAAGTTTGGCGCGGGAGCAGAGCGTAGTTTGTTTGGCGCTCATAATCAATGAGTGCGTTCATTCACACCGCGAGCAGTAGCCGCGCATAGCGTCGAGCAGGACCGTCGCGTGAGCAGCAGTGAAACGGTTTCGGCGGAGAGTCTAAAGGGCGTCGCACACCAGACGAGAAGCTCAGCGCCACATCTTTTAAATTCGAACACATTATTCTCTATGAGTGTACACACACCGGCGGCGCCCAGCAACGGCTCAGGACCGTGTTCAAAATCCTGCTGCGCCACAGAGCGCCATTTACATAGTTTTATATAAAATTGAAGCGTTGCTAATGTATCCTGACATCGCCCTATGCTGCAATATACCTTTAGTTTTTCATTCATTTACAGAAATCAGCTGCTTGAATGACAATTGCTTATGTCATTGGATTTTTCAGGTGAGATTCTCAATTCATGTAGTGAACGGATGCTCTGAGGTAAAGTTTTCAGACTGCAGACTCAGCAACGATTGTATTTAATTGTATAGTACACTCATAACATAGAAAAGACATTATCTTTATTTCATGTCATTAAACATAACAATATTGCTGGCCATACACTGAGGAGAAAGTGCGCTTCTGGTGTACAATACCTGGAGTTTTCCGGAGTTTTGATGCCCTGCGCTTCTCGTCGGTGTGCGACCCAAGTCTATCAAGTTTATGACCAACTTCTAAAAACACATTTATCCAAAGTTTTTGTAATGAACTTGTGAACCACAATCCCAAACTGGTAGTTTGATTTTCTGAGTACTGAATTGTTTACCTAAAGTAAACTTGTTTGACTTTACAGTTTTTTTCAATTGCTTACACACTAAAATTAAAACTTTCCCATTATTAGCAAAACCTACACTCAAGGAGCAAAACACCGGCCTAGATTTGCACAATCGTAAGCACGTTGTCAGCTTCACCCTTTTTGCAAAACATTACACACAGTGATTTGTAAAACTCTACACACATTTTCACATCTTAGACACAGATAAGGATTGTGAGGTTACTTCCTTGTCATTACAAAGCCCCGGTTTGCCATTGACCACACTAATGAACGAATTGGATATGCACATCCACCAGGTGTGGAAGCACAGATGTGCTAATTTGAAAACGCAGCACTCAGGTGTGCTATAAAAGGCAGCAGGTGAGTCTTCAACAAAAATAGAAGTATCTAGAAGAAGAAGAAGAAGAGTGAGAATAAGAGGGGGAGCTCAAAGAGGACATGAATGAGGTAGAGGAAGAGGAGAAGGAGGAAAAGGAGAAGGAGGTAGAGGAGGAGGAGGAGAAGGTGGTAGAGGAGGGGATGAAGGAGGTAGAGGAGGAGGAGAAGGAGGAAGAGGATGAGGAGAAGGGGGTAGATGATGAAGAACAGGAGAAGGAGATAGAGGAAGAGGCCTAGGTAGAGGAAGAGGTAGAGAAGGACTTGAAGAGTTGATAGAACCTGAACAAAGAAGACGAGGACCAAATTTGACTCAAGAAATCCGTGCAACACTTATTGATCATGTTATCAACCATGGACTGACACTGATGGAAGCTGGACAAAGAGATCAACCAAATCTCTGGTTGATATTGTAACTGAATAGTTACAATATTCTTGTTGCTTTTACAGTAGTTTTTCTTCAGAGTCAAAGTATATGTACTTCATGCAGTAATTGTAATTTCTCTACAGATTGTATTTGTTTCATTGATTTCATTGTTGGTTGATTGCTGTAACTGATTATGGTAAGAAATACTGTAAGTATTGAAATAAATACTTGAAATATTTAGTCTGCAGCATCAGTGTTGTGCAGTGATTGGTAAGTTTATATATTTGTGTACATTCTCCCTATATCTCAAACTAATCATGAAGAATGATGAGTTTGTCACTATTTTTTTTTTTCATCTAAATTATCCCTTACATAATGTCTGGCCAAAAATCTAGCACATGCTATTTCCTAAAAATCTATATTTTTTTTTTTTTTTTTTTTTTTTTTTACAAATGTGTTTTTTATTTATCACAGCAGTGTGAAACTGGTTGCAATAATGTCTGATCATTGAGGACTGTGTTTGGTTAAATGAAAACTAATAGCATTTTCACAAATATGTGTATATCTTTTGACTGAAGTGTGTATGTTTTGACAGAAGTGTGTCATTTTGCAAACAATCTAGGAATTATGCAAGTTGAGTGTGGTGTTTGGATAATTGTCACTATATTATGATAAAAAGAACCTGGTTTTCAAAATTGCGTGTAAACAATTGAAAAAAACTGTAATTCACATCATGTCTTTTTTTAAATTTTTTTAAAATATTTCTTTTCTAAAATTATAGTCTTACTTAAAAAAAACACACAATATATCGCCTTATGGACAGTATCGCAATATATTGCAATATATTGAATCGTGACCCATGTATCGCGATACGTACTCGTATCGCCAGATTCTTGCCAATACACAGCCCTAGTGCTCAATGTAAAACACTATGATCAATGGAAAACACTTCTTCTCCATTCATCATAATGACTGTGGGCCTTTTTGTTCAGTTTTACACTTACTACAGACATTACATACATAAGTGTGTTGTAAAATATTTGAGAATATTGTTTTTATACCCAGAACACACAAATACACGGTAACAAACATATTTTATTTTTCCCACAAAAACAATGGGAGATAGATTGCACATTTCATACACCCCAACCAACACAAAGTTGCACATACAGTGGTCTACATACAAAACAACAGAAAAAAAATGTTTATGCTGTTACAGTAAAAAAAATAAATAAATACCTATGCTGCATCCTCTCTTCGGTTTTGGTATTTTATGCTAAAGCTCTGATTGCTAATTGTAAAACTGTGTGACGGGTGTTTGCCCATGTGATGAGTCAGTGTGAATATTTGAATGGCAGTGTGTTCCTCATGAAAACAAGAGATTTTCTGCATGAAATTTGTGCCAAATGCAGAGAATTTGTGTGTAGTGTTTTGAAAAAGTGTGTTTTAGAACTGCAATTTGAGTGTAAAGCAGGAATTGTGCTTGTAGTTCAGCAGAATTGGTTCAGGGGGTTGGTGAATGTACTCATTGTCTCAAGTACCAGAATTTGTGTGTAAACAGTCGAGAAAAACTGTAAAAGGAGAAACTAATATATTATATAGACTCATTGCATGCAAAGTTAGATATTTCAAGCCTTTATTTGTAATAATTTTGATGATTATGGATTACAGTTATGAAAACCTTTTCATAATTTTCTAATTTTGAATTTTGGGTTTTCATAATCATTAAAATTATAACAAATAAAGGCTTTAAATGTCTAACTTTGCATGTAATGAGTCTATTTTTAATATATTAGTTTCACCTTTTAAGATGAATTACTGACAATAAATGAACTTTTGCATGATATTCAAATATTTGGAGCTTTATATTATATATACATATATATATATATATATATATATATATATATATATATATATATATATACACACACACACACTCACAGGGCTGGGCGATATTACGATTATCTATATCGACCATGTATTGCGCATGTGACGATATTGATATTCAAGTTGCTTTCAGGGCAATAGTGCCAATAAAAAAATAAAAAAAGACAAACATATTTCACATAGCCCTATAGGTTATACACATATTTATTTACATGCAATGGCATGATTTAAATATTTTCTTAGGCTAGTAGGGTTAGGAATAGAAAATTCGATTCTCTTGATACATCTCTTTAGCACAAGACCGAAGAACACTTCTGCATGAGCGCTGTTTACTGAGCAGCAGCAGAGCCGCTTCTTCACGGACAAATGTGCATACAATATCACACACACATATACTTCTTGTTAATTTATAGAATGAATAATAAACATGATTAAACATCAGAAGAATTGTTTCAACCATGGAAAGGACGTCATTACACATCTTTTCAAGTTCGAATATTCCGAGCCTGTAAACAGAGTCGGTTAGCGCTGTGTCATTGATACGTGTATTGACAGCCTGTACTCGGTGCCAATATTTGAAGTTGATAAAAGAACAAAGGGTAAGGAATCTCGCTGAACTTTACAGCCTATGCCTAAACTTAATATTGTGCTGTCTGTTGTCGGCGCTGACTGCTCCAGCTGCAACACGAGTCTGTGTTGGACTCAGCATGCGACTTGACAATGCGTCTACCTGTCAAAGATCATTTATCACTTTCGTAGTTCTGTGCCAAACATTTTTTCCTGGAACTTGATTTTATATTTTGTTCTACAGACGAAAAAAGTAATCTGTTAATTCAGAATAGCAGATATCTCCAATATTTTATTTTGGTTTGCAGTAAAAGTTCATCAGAAAAGTAACTTTACCCGTTTCAGAATATTAATTTAAATGTTGCACATAATAAACAGCCTTTGAAAAATAAAAACATGACCATTGTAATTAAAATTAAAATTTCGTTATATTGCAAACGCATGTGAGAAATTTGTTGTTTTGAATATCTCATGCACGCGTTCAGAGTTTGTAATGTCTGGGAAGGTTGGTTACAGATATTCAGCATTATAGCTTTGCTTTAGATTAAACATGAACAAAAACATATAAATAAATTACCCAAATATATAGCCTAATTATTAGTAACTTATGTTTAGATAAATAAATGAAGCAAGTCATTTTTATTGAGCGGCTTAAGTTTTTGCTCATGCAGAACAAAACAATTGGTTTTAAAACCTAATTTTAGACAAATAAAATAACAAATACATTATAGTTTGAATATAAAGCTTTTAAAAAGGTGCACGTTATAATTAGGAAATCAACTTAGGCTATCATTAAATCAGTCGATAACGCTAAAGAAAGAAAAGAAGAAGAGAGACCGTACCTTAAAACAAATAGGAGCACCTGTCACTTGACTATCAATACCAGCATTCACTGTTCTTACAATCATCAAATTCGGTTCTGTTCTTGTTCTCTATTCAATATTGTAAGCTATAGCCTCATTATATATTGAATTATAAATTATATATATTAATTATATTATATATCATTTCTCCTCGCAAAATGAAATTCGTTTCAGATAGGCGATGTGATAAGAACAGTGTGGAAATTTTTAGCTAACCACACAAAGCTAATGATTTATGCTCGTCAAGCTCAAATGCAAGCGAGTAAAACCTTTATCGTGTGCAATCATTAAATTAAACTAGCTGAATTCCTGGCTATCATTCAGATAAAGTGCAGCCAGACTCACGGGGCTGTTTTACACCTGCCACTTCATGCGTTTCTAGATATCCGTATAGCTGATTTATCTGAACTTCTCGATTTATCAGAAACGATTCCATTACACCTGGTCACATAAATGTGTTTCTGCAAAACGGATAGCCTAAATCCGACTCTTCAATTCTGCGCGCATATACAGATTTAATGAAGTGCACGTGATTTAAAAGCAACAGATGCGCTGCATTTTATTGATCATTATTCAGCAAAATCACCAAAGACGGCAAGAGAGAGCGCCAACTGCCTGGTGGTCAGATCATTTCGTTTCTTTACTTTTAATGAAGATTTAAGATTCTGCGACTTACTTTCACTTTTCATTTGCGATAGCGGCGCGCTTGGCTTAGACGCTCAGCTGCTTATCTGAGGTGATTTGTGTGCAGTCGCCGCTCCATATCTGATAAAATAACATGACATATGGTCTGATAACACACGCGGGGGCGTGTTGGGGGGCGGGCTTGGTAGACCATATTATCGGATATCGCGATAGTTTCTTAAGGCGATTATCGATAGAATATTTTTGACATATCGCCCAGCCCTAACACACACACACACACACACACACACACACACACTCACACCGGCCATTTATTAGGTACACCGGTCCAACTGCTCGTTAACACTTGCATCTTCTAAGCAGCCAATCACATGGCGGCAACTCAGTGCATTTAGGCATGTAGACATGGTCAAGACAATCTCCTGCAGATTCAAACCGAGCATCAGTATGGGGAAGAAAGGTGATTTGAGTGACTTTGAACGTGGCATGATTGTTGGTGCCTGAAGGGCTGGTACTGAGTATTTCAGAAACTGCTGTATATAGATAGATAGATAGATAGATAGATAGATAGATAGATAGATAGATAGATAGATAGATAGATAGATAGATAGATAGATAGATAGATAGATAGATAGATAGATAGATAGATAGATAGATAGATAGATAGATAGATAGATAGATAGATAGATAGATAGATCTTTTCTATGTGAATATATAAAGTGTAATTTATATCCTGTGATCAAAGCTGAATTTTCAGGATCATTACTCCAGTCTTCAGTGTCACATGATCCTTCACAAATCACTCTAATATGATGATTTTGAAGTCTATAATATAGTGTGTGTGAGCGTGTGAACGTGCCTGTGTGTGTGTGAATAAATATCTATTTGCTATATAAGCCTGAAGTTCATCCGTTCATTCATAGTTTCACTCTCTATGGGATTTTTTAATGTTTTTCATGGATGAAACTATGTAACTGATAATTCTATCCGGGGTTGAATTACTGTCAGAAAAGTCAAAGAATACACAGGAGATCAGTGTTTGTTCACTGCACTTGTAGCTCACACACACACAAGCAGGTGTTTGGTACACACACACCTCAGATGTGTGCATCTGGACACTTGGCCGGCCCGTTGTGGAGTTTCAGGAATCTAATCTCCATTCTCATCTCTAAAAATAGATGTGTTCTCTCGAGACGGTTATGCATTGCGTAATCACTCACTGCCTCTTGAGAATACTGAGCCTTTCTTTGGCCCAACACACAGTGTGTGAGAGGTTGCTACTTCTGGAAACTCAGATTAGACCTTCAGATTCCAACCTGAGAACCTTTTTTAGTTTGTGTTTATAAAAAGCACACGCAGTAGATGCACTATGAAGATATGATTTATCCTGTACGTCGCTGTTAAATCCCAGCTAAATGTTTACAGCCTGATTTTCTTTAAGCAAAGGAATTTTTATGCTGTTCCAACGTGGTTCGTGTTTTGGTTTAGACAGACAAGGACTTTATATTAAAGAGGAAGGTGTAGATTAAGTTAGTTGACAGCAAAAATTAACATTCTGTCATTATTTACATGTAAAACATTTATTATCATTAGATTACATGTATCTTTACATCCCTTATGTCATCCCAGAATGGTGTGACTTTATTATGTGGAACAAAAATCTAAATGTTTTGAATAGTTTTTATTTCACAAACCAAGAATTGAATACCCGTAGTCAGTTTTCCTTAACTCACCTTTGGTCACCAAAATGACATATTTAAACGTTTTTAACATGAAAAAATGTTTTCATGCCTTAAAATATCTCTGAATGTAACTTGACACCCCTCGCCTCATTTAGTATGCACGGTTTCTTGAATATGCAAATGAGCCTCCACTCACTCACTGATCCACTGATTGCAAACCATGTTTTTGAGACTGTCTTTGGTTCACTGCAGTTTTAAGGAGGAAATACTCACCAATGCTGTCCACTTATGAATTTACACAGGGTTTAAGCGTATTAAAAACACCACATACACACATAAAAACATTAAAAGCTGGATTTTCACCTCAGGGAGACTTTTGATATCTAGGTTAGGTAACCTGAACCTACCCTAACCCTAACCCTGCTTCTCAAGTAAATGCTGATTTATTAAGAATATTTAGATATCTGTACTGAAAACAAGACACAAATACTGAGTAAGAAACTCTTTTTGCAGTTTACAATCCAACATAATGAGGTCCAAAAAATGTATAAAACACTGACGCTGCATCCAAAATCGAATAAAATAGTATGCGAAAAACAGTGCGGCATCAAAATATGATGTCAAAATGCATAGTATTCACTAAACAGTGAAAAACAGACCGATGACCTGAAGAGTGCACTCATGATGGACTCTTTAAAGAGTAACTTAACCCTAAACTAACTTTTTTTAGTTATTGATCTGTAAGAATGGATCTTCATTAATACCAGTCATTGATTCAAGTAACTTTTTGACATTTGTGTATAAAGTGTTTTATTTCTACAAAATGTTTCTTTATTTCTACAAAGACCGGTCTCGAGACATACATCACTAGTAGATCTGGTTTATCTGGAATAAATTCATACTACATAGAACATACTTTTTTAACAGTCACAATGGACGTTTTCAACCAAATATAGTCCCTACTATTATAAGCCATTTTGGATGCACTGTGACACTTAAGAAAAAAAACCAACAACTCTATATTAGGGCTGGGCGATATGGCTGAAAACTTTATCACGATATCAGTGTTTCATATCGGCTTCAATATCGATAATTATTGAATTTTTTATGACCCATTTAAAATAAGGACCAGGAGAAAAAATCTATTACAATTAAACATTTTTATTTTAAACTTAACCTTCCTCTGATTATAATCCCAAGATAGAAATGTCAACACATCCATGAAAAACTCAAATAATTAAAATCGAGGCTAATCCAGCTTCTTATCCGCAGCTTCTTATTGGTGGAATGGATAGCGTCAATAAGAAGCTGCGAATAAGAAGCTGGATTCAGCCTCGTAATGTACACAGAAGTCATGGTTCGGTTCAGACATCACGGTTCTGTACTATTTTGGTACAAGGGAGTGGAAAGCAAAACAGAAATATAGAAGGCATTTTTATAAATGTCTTAAGCCTTGTATTTTTTAAATATGTTTTATTAATAAAGACATACTGTATAACCGGTTTATCTATAGTGATAATAGTTTTATGTAATTAGTTTATTAAATTAATAAAAATACCTTGGCTTGAGATATGTTTTGTTTATTGTAACTGAATTAATTTAAAACTAATTAGCTATATTTCAGATCAATATATTTGTTTTCCTTAATTTGAAGTAACCCGTTATTCTCATCAGAATTATAAATAGATTTCTGTATAAAAAAATACTACCAACACATTTTATTCTCTTTTTTAATGTGTAACTTAAAAATAAACAGATTAGTGCTCTGTCTTGAGGACAAGAAATGGAAACCAATGCGGTTTGATGATGACTGTCAGAGACTATTTTTGTGACTGTCCAAAAGATGGAACACACAGACTGTTTTAAAAAGGGGTTGGATATATGTTTTATATGTGTTTTATTGCGAGTATAGGCCTACACAATTATAAGTAAACACTTTTTCAGACTGAATGATGTCCTGTATTAACAAAATGACAGCTTATGTTTTTATGTCTCCACTGTTTGATCTACTTACGTGCGCGTGTTTGTCTCTCTATCTCTCACACACACACAAAGTTAGATCAAGCACGTGCTTACTCTTCACTCTCGCGCATACATACTACCAGCATTACAATCTTGACATCGCAGCCTGTTCATTATGCTGTGTTCACATCAAACGCGATAGAGCGAATTATCCAATAATGTCTCACAATTCTAGCCTGCACGGCATGCAGATGAAGGGCACTCATTTTCTGTTTACCAATCGCCGGTTACTGAAAGAGGATCCAGCAGCACGAGTGACAAGAACATCGAAATGGCGCAATCAAACTGACACCGTTAACATGATTGCCTGTTAGCGCGTTCACTCCCCACGTCGCTAGGTTACCAGAGAGTGCGTGCCTTTGTTAATGCAACCAAACTTGCTTCGCAACCTGTGATTTCTTCCGTCGAAAAAAAAAATATATATATCGAACGTTATATTCGAACACATTTTTATTGATATCTGATCACGTGTCTTATCGTGATACATATCGTTATCGTTTTATCGCCCAGCCCTACTCTATATATATATATATATATATATATATATATATATATATGTATTGTATTGCACAGAAGAAAGAAATCAGACATGTTTGGACATGATATGAGGGCGAGCAAATAATCCCCTTAAAAATTGCTCCAGCATATCAGGATCCAGTTCATGCACACATACTGTACATATGCATATGCACGCACACACACACACACACACACACACACACACACACACACACACACACACACACACACACACATTGGAGACATGGCTCATAAAAGCACTTGAAAATTCTGCAAGCGTGTGCATGAATCCACAAAGGATAATTTAGAGCTTAACATATTACGAAGCACAAGCATTTCTATTTGTCAGGATCATACATATAGTCTTTCCAGTCAGTCAGGAAACATTTGCACACTATTAAAGCATTAGAACAGCAGTAATTGCACACAGGAAATAGTTGATTCGTAATCCCAAAATCTAAATTCAGGAAAAGGACTAACTGTCAGAGTTTAATACCTTGCTTTAGTCCTAATGATTTCCAAACTGCACATAGGGTAAAGGTTGGAGTGAGAGAACAGCTCTTGGCTAAATGTATTCGTTGCTCAGAACAAATAAATTTCATATAATGACGATCTATTTTTTTTCTTCACGTAAGCAAGTTTGAGCAGGCAGGGCCGAGCATATTAACTCTGGGTGTATGAGCGAGCGAGAGGTGTGATCCAACAAATCAGTCAGCATTATTACACATGAACATTACAAATGCAGATTAGCATTTGACACTTTAATCATTTTAATAGTAAATCTCTAATGTTACGGTTAAACTGAGATCATTTTACTCCTTAGTCAAAGTCAGTCACTTTTTATATATTATTCTGATCATGTGAAATATGAATAACTACCATCCAAAAGGGTGTGTATATATATATAGAGTGTGTGTGTGTGTGTTTGTGTGTGTGTGTGTGTGTGTGTGTGTGTGTGTGTGTGTGTGTGTGTGTGTGTGTGTGTGTGTGTGTGTGTGCGTGTTTGTGTGTGTGTGTGTGTGTGTGTGTGTGTGTGTGTGTGTGTGTGTGTGTGTGTGTGTGTGTGTGTGTATGTGTGTAGTGTTTAACCTCTGTACAACAATATGTAGTTAAGTCAAAAATATTTCAGCGAACAAATCAAGTGTAGATTTAGATATACTCTAGTGTAAACACTGAAACCAGATGAAAATCTGACTTTGGCCTGGAAAAACAATCTTTCCAAAGTATATATTTTTCCGGGTCTTGTGCATTCTTTTGGTAAACCTCAGGTCCAGTTATCTAGGTAATATTATATGCCTCGGTGGCGCTAACTGACCACAGCGCTGACCGATACACACTCTTATGCCTATGCAAGCGCTTGCAGGAAAGCTGAATAGACAGACCATAATAGCAATCGTGAAAATGATCAATGACCGTGACACACACTCACTAGAAAATATAATACTAAAAGGATGCAGAGAAATACATAAGAGTGATGTATAGCACATATACAGAAAAATGCATATAAAAATGTTTATGTGACATCACAAGGTCTCACAGTTTAAAACATTACAAGTTTATAATACCTGGAGGCAGGAAAATCGTCCATTTAAAACATTATAATCAAAAATAAATACATAAATAGACCGTCATATGTAACCTAGACTTTTAGATCTTTATCCAGAGCATTATATTGTCCAGTGTCGTCACTGCAGGTATATTATATTGATTTTCTTTATTATATTAACATTCAGGGCTGAATGGATGCATTGTTTCATCAGATCCACCACAGTTTTCCCTCCATCATGAAAAAAATAGATAAAGAGAGTAATTTAGAAAACTGTTAAAATAGCCTAATCTGGATAAGAAAACTGAAGCACGGCAAAAGAGTGTGGGAAAATACCCATTACACCATTTATACTGTGAAGTTAATGTCTTGACCAGCTCTTATTACAGTCGTGTTTATGAATCTTAAAGCTATTTAATTTCGGGGAGTGTAATAATCAACTGAATGGATCTGGAGTGTCATTGCTTTAAAATACTGATGTTATCTTGCACCTGTACAGCTCTACATCACTGTATTGAAATATGATCATATTAAATATGATCATGAACTCATCGCTGCCAATCTCCTGCTGAGCAGAAGCATCTTATCCACTTAAAATATGACATTTAACCATAATTCAAAACGAATTCGATTATTTTCATAATGCGCATGAGTTTAATGTGAGCTAGTGGTTTGAGAGAGAGCGCAGTGTTTTGTTTCTATGGCGCCACACATACGTTATGGAGAATACAATGTTTCAGTGCGATTCTATTTAGAACTCTAGGGTTCTTGAACTTTGAAAAGATTCTTTATATACAGAAAAATCTTAAATGATGAAATGTTCTATGCCTATTTAAAAATAAATAAATAAATGAAATGTCCCCAGTGGTAAAGTGGTTTCCGAGTTGCTATATTTATAGAATTTATTTTCAATTTAAAATAAAAAAAATAAAAAAATGCATTAAAACAATATTAAATATAGCTGCGAGCAGCGCATTGCGGGCCCAAGCCGGTGGCACTCGCAACCCCGGTGCCTAAAGGCACCGGGATGGCGTGACCGTCGGCTTTGGCCTCCATCGCTGCTCGCAGCTATCATTTATATATATATATATATATATATATATATATATATATATGTATATATATATGAGCCGGTGGCACCCGCCACCTTGGTGCCTTTAGGGTTATTCTGCATTACGTGCAAAAACGTAACCCCTGCTTTGGAATACATACTAGTACGTATTCCACAATTGGAATACATACTAACATACTAGTCAGAACTGAATAGTTGATATCTGAATGACAGATCACCATAGAAGTCAATGAAAAAATGTGACTAGTAACAAAAGAATAGTTACTAGTCACCATTGAAATAAGTACTAGTGTCTAATGAATAAGTACTAGTATCTATTTAATAGGTACTAGTATCTAAATGAATAAGATACTAGTAAGTACTAGTACTTAATGGAATAGATACTAGTATCTAAAAAATAAGTACTAGTAGCATGAAAATAGAGACTAGTAGGTTAAAATGATTAAATGTTAAAACGGCTTGCCATACTCTATCTGTCGTTTCAACTAGTCACAATTACGTTACAGATATCTTAAATGATAATACAAACTATCCAAAATGTAATTACGACTAGAAAGACGTTGTTGATATCTACAATGTTAATTACGAATAGTCAAACTTAGCTTTTAAATGTTAAAAGGGCTTGCCATACAGAAGTGTAGGCTCAGAGAGACACTCAACATTTTCAAACCAAAATATCTGACTTTCTGTGGGTCCTAGCTCATGAGTGTAAATTAGAAAGTTGTCCGGCTTGAGGAGAATATATGAATATATGAAACGATGAGATCAACATGTGTACTGAGTTTCATATTATTACATGCAAGCGTGTTTGATTTATGGACCAAGTTTTGGACCCCGTTCCAGGGGGCGCTGTCAGCCCCCTTGCCACACCCGGGTACCATCTTCAGCCCGGCTCTGATGGCTGTGGGATCTGACCTGTGTGCAAAGTTTCAAGAGTTTTCGAAACCCATTAAGGGCCCAAAAGCCGCTAAGAGACTCAAAATCATCAAAAAAAGGAATGTTAAAGTTTGATGCGTTGCTATGGGAACATTATCTTAGATATTGAATAATGCTTTCACAGCTCTTCATCTGGCGTGTGTTTACATTATACAGATGAAGTTTGAAGCAAAATCGGGTAAAAGTAAGAGTGTGATTTCAAAGACATTTTGAAAGTGAAACACTTTCTGCTGCCAGTTGGTGGCGTGCTATACATTGGCTGTGTTTACACTTGGCATTAACATGCCAGCCTGGTATCCGAATGTTGTCCACATACACATTGAAAGACAAGTGTAAACGCGCTTCTGATTCGAATGTTATCCGATTCGGCGTGTCCAGGTTCGGAGGTAGTCGAGGACGCTCTGTGATCGGATTCTCAGTGTAATGTAAACGCAATCCAGCCATCGTGTCTGCATTCACAGGTGGACGCAGTCTAAATTCCACCCAGTCTCCCCGCGTGGCTGTGAGAAAAATAATGGCCAAACGCAGTTTAGACAAGAAATAAAAACTTATTTGAATCTTACAATAAACGTTTATCTTTAAAACAGTTAATTTAGGCTTACATGATACTATGTGTGTCATTTTTCATTTTAATTGTGCAACATTATCTGAATCAGGCGCGATCGCCTGTACATTCACAGTCAGTCATGAGATCTTAAATAAGAGCTGCATGCTGCTTTGCCAGAGGAATAATCGCAATCTGATTTTTTAAATGTTGAATGTTTTTATTGAATGTCTTTGCATGTTAACCAATCTCCCATTTTGTCAACATAATCATTGCACGTCATATAACCTTAAACCAGTATGATTGATGATATGACTTGTTTTATGATCAACCCAGTTATTTTTGTAATGAATCAACTTTTAACATTTTTTTTCATCTAATTACTGGAGATTGCAAAGCGAATTAGTGAAAGCAACTGGGACATTGTTTTATTTGCATCATTTTTACTCTTAATCTGGTGTCGTGCAACATATCTAATTTAAATATTATGCAGGAAACAGAAATCCGCTCTTCTATCCAGATGATAGGCTACTTAATGTGACCAAATGTAAACTGACCATGTCCTGATTGGCTAATGATCCGATCTGCTTGATCAGATCACGGTGATCGCATGTTAATGCCAAGTGTAAATGCAGCCTTTGACTCACAATAGTCACATCCATGTGATCGGCCTCTTACAACGAACACACTGCTGAAGTTTTCATCAAGATCAGTTAATGTATGCAGAAAGTTTTAACACACTTCCTTTTTGATTTATTTACTTACTTTTTTGATTTATGGACCAAGTTAATTTAATTAATACACTAATTATATAAAACTATTGTCAATGCACTACAATTAAACAGGTTATATGCCTTTACTTATAAAAAAATAAAAATAAAAACTTATTTAAAAAATACCAGGCTTAAGAAATGTATTTACTTTAGC
This sequence comes from Hybognathus amarus, assembly GCA_030378365.1. Classification (NCBI taxonomy): domain Eukaryota; kingdom Metazoa; phylum Chordata; class Actinopteri; order Cypriniformes; family Leuciscidae; genus Hybognathus; species Hybognathus amarus. The sequence goes on along the minus strand of JAQIUQ010005611.1, from coordinate 106,551 downwards.
AGGCCAGACACAGTGAAATGATTAAGCCCCCTCCCCCTACACAACACACACACACACACACACACACACAGACTGTGTGTCAAGAGACTCAAAGCAAGACAGGCTAGGCTCAGAAAGAGCATGATCATATTCAAACTACAATATCTGACTTTCTGTGGGTTTGAGCTTATTATTGTTAATTAGAAAAGTTGTTTGGCTTGAATAGAACAATATACACGGCAAGTTTTGTAACTGTCAGTAAAACTAACCAAGTTATAACACACTTTATGTGTCCTTTTTTAGTCAAAAAAATCCGCCACGGCCTAAACCGTTCGAGATATCAAAAATCCGTCCGGAATTTAGCATCCTCAATGTCTTGACTTCATGCACACCGAGTTTGGTGGTGATTGGTAACAGCATGGGTTGTAATTTGATGTTTTTCTAGGACAATTATTTAAAAAAAAAAAAACATAATTCCCGACTTCCGTTCGAACTGTCGTAAAACTTAGAGCACGAAGTTGTTTGGCCTGATGTGATCTATGAGTGTACCGAGTTTCATATTAATCCATGCACGTGTGTTTGATTTATGGACAAATGTTCGAATCCCTAAAAGAATGCATCCTAAAAGAATGGTAAAGTTTGATGCGTCGCCACGGCAACAGTTTCAAAGATATCAAGAATCCATTCATAGGTCTTCATCTGCCGTGTATGTACATTATACAGATGAAGTTTGAAGCAAATCGGGTAAAAATAAGAGGGTGATTTCAAAGCATTTTGAAAGTGACACACTTCCTGCTGCCAGTTGGTGGCGCTATAACTTTGACTCACAATAGTCACATCCATGTGATCGTCCTTACAGCGAACGCACTGCTGAAGTTTCATCCAGATCAGTTAATGTATGCTGAAGTTATGACACACTTCCTGTTTCACGTTTCTCGCCATAGTTTCGTTTCCTCGCCACGGCCAAACCGTTCGAGATATCAAAAATCCCCACACAAACTTTCATCCTCAATGTCTTGACTTCACGCTGACCGAGTTTTGTCGAATTTGGATCAGAGCTCTAGGAGGAGTATTTAGAAACAGATAATCCAGAAAGGAAAACAGTAGGGACTGCGCCTTTTCAGGGCTGTGGGAACCTGAACAGCAGCTGCAAGCAAGCAATACCGGGGCCAAGCGAAATACTACAAGACAAGCCAACATGTGTCAGACCAACTGCAGCAAGGAGCAATTGAAAACATTTAAAGATGAATTTAGGCAAAATACTTAAATTACAAATACAGCAACTTATACAATTATTCAATGGTTTATCACTTTCGAACGATTCGGTGGCGCAGTTATGAAATTCGAATACATTGGGTTCAGAGTGAGATGACAATGACACATACAAAGTTTGGTGTCAAAATGTGAAGGCATTGCAGAGATAAAGCCTAAATAGTCATTTTGGCAGCATGCCTCAAATTTGATGCTGTGGTATATGAAAACGGTTTTGTCTATCATCACGCAATCCATAACTTCTAGTCGGCACGGTCTGGAGATGATTTGATTCGATTTTGGTTAAAATCAGAACCAACGGTCTCAGGAGAAGTTCGAAAAGAAGGTTTTTCAAGAAATAAAGATGGCGGACAGGACAGTTTGGCTGATTATGGCAAACCTGGTATCTATGTTTTTGTCATAACCCAAAGAATCTTCTAAGATCAGTTTCACTGCAATAGGAAAATTTATTCTAAAGTTATTAGCATTTTTTATTTTTTGACAATTCAAAATGGCACCTTCGGTGCTTGGCCCCTAATTAGAGAAAATAATTGCATGGTGGGAACCTCTAATGCTAAAACAGCTTTTCAGGAAATGGAAAAAAGCACTGTATTTTTAATTATTTTTTGATTATTGAACACTGTGATGTCTGAATTGATAGTGTGGATTTATATATGATCGGACATTTGCATGTGTTATTATATTATTAAAGAGGCTATATGCAGCTTTTTCCCAAAATAAACGTAACAATAGCCTTTTTATTTTACCATTTATGACTCAAACATCTCCTGATGAGCATACAGACACCTTGTCCGCATCACAGTGGGTGCACCTATAAGCCTGTATCCTATTTTTCCTTTTTTTCTGTCGGGTCGAACTTTCCCCGTGCTGTCTGCAGATGTGACGTCGAGCGTGTGTTCATGTTAAATGTTTCAGATCACTCTGCCACCACCGCTTGTCAGCAAGTAGCCTACACTCGAGTCGCAAGCAGAACACCTATCTCAAACAATATGGGCTCTATCTTGCACCCGGCGCAAATGACTTTATACACTGACGCATTTATCATTCCTATTTTGCACTCGCGCAAAGCGGGCTTTTTTCCTTCCACAGACGCACGTCGGTAAACTAACAAATGAACTTGCGCTTCCTGGGCGGGTTGGCGCAAAAAGGAGGCGTGTGTCGGCGCAAACAATCCCTGGTGCTATTTTGCAGTTCCAGAAAACAATTGCGCCAATGACCAGAAAAAACCTGGTCTATAAGTCAGTGGCGCGTTGCGCGTGCATTCAGATGCTATTTTAAGCGTGCATGCTTGGCTATAATACAGAGTGTGAACAGCGCTGATACACTGTAGATGATTCTCTCATCAACACCGATGCATTTTACTTTTTGCAAATGATACATTATTATATGGAAAAATATATAAACATGAGGGAAATCATTGTTGTGTCCATGATGATGGGAAAAACAGGCATAAAGCTTACACATTTACCCAAATTATTATATGCATGTTTTACACCTCGAAGCTAATTCGGGTGGGTTTGTCCCATCCAGTGTCCCTTCTCTCTTTCTTTCGCGGCCTGACGAGAACATCGTTCTACTTCGGCTGTGAACCGATGCTGAAGCGCGGCCTGGTGAATGCGCGTTCAAGATAGATTTGCGCCACGGAACAAGCGCATCTCGTTCATCATGCTCTTAAAGGGAATGTGATATGACGCTTCTTACCGGTTTATTCCGTTACGCCCAAACCACACCTATGAATAATGAGAGCTACTCCAGACCAACCCCTTTCAGATTTGCGCCAGGCGCAAGAGGCATTCATCCGCGGGGAAATAGCAACAGCGCCGGGATCCGCCCACAAAGTTAATTGCGCTTTGCGCTTTGACACTTGCGTTTCAGATTGCGAAAATAGGGCCCTGAAATGTATTTGACTGTTCTTACCTCTGTAAACATAATGTTGACCTCCATGTAGCAGATGACTTGTGAAGTGTGCACGTACGAGCATGTGCTGCGAGAGCTGAGCATAGAAAGGAAGAGCAGTTCTGTTTTTGGGCCACAGGTGTCAGTCGTGAATTTAAATTTCAGGAAATCGCATGTAGCCTCTTTAACATTTGACCAAAATTAAGCCTAAATGGTTGCCTGACTTCATCATACTCATTTTCCTATCGGAAGATGAGTCTGAAACCCCTCCCGTCTGGCTTTGATTATGAGGCGTCTTAACCGAACCAGGAAAAACAACAACTCTGCACTCAATTGGATAGTTCGGTAAACCTACAAACAATCAGAGCAACGCAGTAAGTCAGCTACTTTGCATACAGTTGTCAACTACAGAACGTAGCCTAACTTTACTTATTTTAGAAGTTAAATAACGAGTGTTGCTTCTTTTACTTACTCCTTCATGAGTGCGACCAAAGGAGAAACCACAACGACCACAGGCTTTTCTTTACGTCCTATCTTCTTAGCGACCGTCAGAGCCAGCTGATAAGTTACACTTTTCCTCGAATCATGTGGGACGGCAAAAATATCTGTCCTAATCGACAAATGCCTTGATTGCAGTTTTCTGTTTGTCTATTCAAATTAATGCGCTGTCGATTTATTTCACAACAGACGTGACAGCGGAATCTATACATCTCAATTCTCCAGCTGCAGTCATCTTTGACGGAAGACAGTTAGCGGTCTTTGATAACGTGATTCATTACGTCCCTTCAGATCACCTGTCCATCATCGTATAAAGCCCGCCCTGGCAATTTGATTGGCCCGATGATTTCTGAACCAATCATAATTACTCCTCAATGGATCGAGTCCAGATCAGAACTTCTCGTCCAAAAAATGTTGTGGGCGGAGTTTGGGCTGGCATCCAGGCTACCTAAATGGAATCTGATCTGCTAATATCAGAAATGCGTGGTTCTGTGCGGCAGAGGCAGTCAGTGCATTACGTTTTCATCAGCTTATGAAGTTTACTGTAGCTATAACTGGGCGCTCAGTTATTTTTTGTCATTTGGACAAAATCTCATGTTATATAAGATGTAGTGCTTCATCACAGGCTGTTTAAAACATTAGTGGCTCTGACTCTGATTTAGATGCTCCTTAAATACATAAAACATGTATTTTGAGCCTTTATGTACATCAGCCCTTATAAATATAGTGTTTCTGGAGTAAAGAAAATGATGTACTTGTTCTTTATTTGCCCTTTGTTCTTTATTTGCCTTGCATTGCAAACCACTCAGAGACGGTCTCAGAATGTGTTGTGATAGAGGTGGGCGGAGTTATGAGGTTTGACTGACAGTTGGAGGAGCCAATGAAGTTACAGAGATTTAATCACAAGCTCTTTTTTAATAGTTTTCATTGGTTAAATATGTACAAAACACATAGCCAGACATAAAGGATGACCAATAGTAATGATATCTGAAAGAAAAATGAAAAATAAGGAAATATGGCAGATACAAGGTTTCTGCTCCAGAGCGTCATTATAGTAAGAAGAATCTCTAAAGGGGAAAATAGTGCAGTCTTCTTTTCTATGTAGAGTGTGTGTGTCAGTGTCCTGGATCCAGAGCCATGTTTTCCCTGAGGAATGGGGTCATGGGGGGGGGTTGTGTGTGTGTGTGTGTGTGGGGGGCGGGATGTTCATATTCCTGGGCCAAACGCCACTGACCCGCAGCCAGTGCCCACACTGACAGACTCCCAGTGTTTACACTCCTGCTCTGTGTACTGATGAAGTGGAGTGTGTGTGTGCTGTGTACTGATGGAGTGGAGTGTGTGTCTACTGATGGAGTTGAGTCTGTGTGTGTGACTGATGGAGTGGAGTGTGTGTCTGTACTGATGGAGTTGAGTCTGTGTGTGAACTGATGTAGTGGTGTGTGTGTGTCTGTACTGATGGAGTGTAGTGTGTGTCTGTCTGTACTGATGGAGATTCGAGTCTGTGTGTGTACTAATGGAGTGTGTGTGTGTGTGTTGATGGATCCAGTCCAGACTGAGTTTGTGCCAGCAAGACATCGTGTTTTACCAGTGCAGCGGATTCACCAGGTCTTGCTGGTTAACCTGTGTGTGTGTGTGCGTGTCGTACTAATGTCATGTGTGCATGTGTGTGTGTTTTCAGAATAACACATCTATTAAAGGGATAGTTCACTGAGATAATTAGTACGCTGATACGTTTAGCTTACCTCAAGGGCATCCAAGATGTAGGTGTCTTTGTTTCCACAGTATTTTCAATTTTGATATTTTTCGGTCAAACCGTTGTTGTCTATCAGTCATACACTGGAGGCTAAGGGGGTCCACCCTGGGTTCACCTCAAAGAGAATGCACAGAGAAGTCAAAATTAAACATGATTGAATGACTTGTAAATGTAAGTACACATTGATGGCCTAAGACACGAAATGAAGCGGTTTATGTGAGAAAACCAACAGTATTTATATTGTTTTTACCTCGTGTAATCATAGCCATGTCAAACTGATCTGACGGCACGGGCGCTTCGGTATGCGCATGCGCCGGAAGTGATCGCTTGTGCGCCTACGTCACTCTTTTTTTATTTCGGAAGTTTTACCTTTCACTAAACATATTTAGATGTATGGAAATCACAATGGAAGACCAGTTTTGGTATATCTAAATTAGTGCTGTCAAACGATTAAAATATTTAATCGCGATTAATCGCATTAATGTCATAGTTAACTCGCGATTAATCGCACATATTTATCTGTTCTAAATGTCTCTTGATTTCTTCTTATTACATTATTATTTTTCTCATTTTAATGCTCTTATCAACATGGAAAAGTGGATTGGCTTGTTTAGTGCAAATGTTTTTATTATTATTATTATTATTGAAAATAACATTGGAATAGTGTTCAATTTCACACTAACATAAATAATCTCTCACACAATGTAACACTGTCTATCAATAAAAGAGTGAAAGAAATACTGACGAGGTCCTTATATTGACGAGGGGGTGGAGAATTCGCATCATCTGTGTGTGTGTGTGTGTGTGTTTGCTTGGCCATCATCAAGTGGTGTTTCAGACAGGACGTGCTGCGGTGATGATAGCTCAGTTCACAACGACAAAACACACAGATCACTTGGTCTTGTCAATGGGACAATTTGGCGACTTTTTAAAAGTAAACTTTCCATTCAGAATCTTAGGGCATCCATTTCGGCGTCTCGCGCTCGTCATCCACTCGAAAACGTAACGTTACTATTTGGCCGGCTCGGCAAGCCGAAACGAGTGTGTGCGGCACAAACCGTCCTCTGCGCTGCGATCTGAAACCCATTCATTTCAATGGCTTGCGCTGCGCGAGGACGTTTTGTTGCTTCTTCAACCAAAGCGCAAGCGGATCTAGCTAGACCGGAAACAAAACAACAGGCACGACGCACACACTTGTTTGGGCTTGCGAGCCGGCTTTGAGTGGATGACGAGCACGAGACGCCGAATGGATCAGGACGCATGCCGCGTCCTGTTGCAAAAGCATGTGAATAAACTACAAAGTTTGCTAGGACAAAAAGACCGTTAATCAGCGCGATAAAAAAATTAACGCCGTTAAAATGGGTTTGCGTTAACGCCGTTAATAACGCGTTAAACTGACAGCCCTAATCTAAATATGTTTAGTAAAAGGTAAAACTTCCGAAATCGCTGTGTAAATATTGAGTGATGTCACACGCAAGCGATCACTTCCAGCAGAACATTGAACATGATTCAGTTCAGTTTTCCGCTCGTTTCGTGTCTTAGCCCATCAATGTGTACTTAGATTTACGAGTCATTAAATCATGTTTAATTTGGACTTCTCTGTGCATGGTCTTTGACTTGGACCCCCATGCCTGCATTATATGACTGGCAGACAACAACGGTTTGACTGAAAAATGTCAAAATTGTAAATACTGTGGAAACAAAGACACCTACATATTGGATGCCCTTGAGGTAAGCAAAAGCATATTAAAAATTATTTTCAAAGAGAACTATCCCTTTAAGATACTTTAAAAGTGAAAGCACCTCAATCAAATCTGTGCTACAGTGTGGCTCAGTGTTGGGAAAGTTCACTTTCTACATGAACTAGTTCAAAGTTCAGTTCACACATTTTAAAATAAACTAGTTCAGTTCATAGTTCATACTTAAAAAATGAACTAGTATATTCATAGTTCTTTTTTTCCATATGTTGTGAGCTTTTTTATTTATTATTTTATTTCCACAGCCCATATACAACCACAGACAACAATTATTTTATCGACGGGCAGTTTCAACAGAATTGTAAGATTTGTCCCATCCTCACCGACCTCGCCATAAAACCCGTTTGAATGATCATACAGACGCCTCCTTGCTCACTGCTTTGTCGACGGCAGCCGCAGTGCGACACTAGTGGCTAGTGTTGCCAGTTTGGCTGTTTTTTCGCTACATTTTAAGGCCTGTTTACATGTGTTTTAGCCGGGTTCTTGCCTGGAAGGCTCTATAGAAATATGGCACCCTATTGTACAAAGTTAAACTGAGAGAGCGAGCGTTCACAGACACCAGAATGAACGCTTTCACAGTAACGTTCATCAGCCAGTAATACAGTACACTCTTAGAAGAAAAGGTTCTATCAACTGCTACGATATTTGGAACCCCTAAAATGTTCTATACAGATTTCTTTTAAGGGTTCAATAATAAGAACACTTTAGGGTTCTTTGTAACCAGGAAAAAGGTTCTATATAGAACATTTTGGGTTCATTCATTATTGTCCTTTCCGGATTAAATATTTAATATTATTGACAAACATCAAGACCCTAAAATGTATTTATGAATGCATGTGAATGATCACAAAATTCAAGATATGGGGGTTAGAAAATGTATATACTTATATCATAGTAGTTAATCAATATCACAAGAAGAGTGCCATTCTCCTCCAAAAATCAGCATGATTAAAATGTGATATTAAGTTACTATAGCAGTTTAATAAACAATAATTCAATTACAACTACAAAATGTTGCAGAGTAATGTAATATACGAATGAATAATAGCCTATAAAGAACCTTTGTGCCAATATATATATATATATATATATATATATATATATATATACCCCAATGAACCCTTTTTTCTAAGAGTGTACTTTCAGTTAACGTTCGCCCAAAAATATAAAGCGCGTCCAGGCACAACACTGTGGCTTCAAAAGACACTGTATCTGAAACACGGTACTAATGTCACACTCCAGTACCAAGAGTGTTTCCGCACACACACCAGTGAGGTTCTGCTTTTCAGGGCCTGAAGAGATTTAATTGCCGCTGTATATGTTTGTCCTTAAAGCAGAAGAAATGATCCTGATTTAATAACTCTTTCATCCAGCCAAGTTTGAGATCCACAGATTTTGCAGATATTTCTTCAGCTGTGTCTGGTGTGAATTTTGTATGGTGGTTTGGCACAAACACACACTGTAGGCTGTGAACTCTCTGCTAAAGCATTTAATGTGTGTACTATCAATATCACAGGGTTCTTCCAAAGTGCTGTCAGCAAAATGACACACACAGAGGTCTGTTCAAAGGTCTGTTTCAAAGGTCATTGACAGCCAACTTTAGTACATGATTTACTCAAGGTTATTTCCAAATGATGTCAAAGTAGTAACAGTGAAATATAGGAATTGGTACTTTTGAAAATGAACTTTTAAGCAATTTTACATAAAACATCTTCAATTATTTTGCTTCAGTAAATGCATCTTGATTTAAAGGAGAACTCTCGGCAAACAATGAACCTTTGGTCTAATAAAACATTGGTACCTAGTCAATCGTTCTCTGAGATTTGTTTTCATGATAATCGAATGTAAAGAGTTTTATCTCTAAAAACTGTTTAGCGTATAATGCTAGCACTGGGGGCATTGACTAAGTAAAAGGAAATCGCTAGTTTATACCACTAACAAGGCTCAAAATAGCCCCACACTAACACAGTAACATAATGAGTGTCTATAAATGCAAAACGAAGCAATGAGAACTTTGTAAGTGTACAGACCGTTTAATAAGAAGATACGTTATAAAGACAGTTCACTTCATGTTTACCAGACAGGAGCCATCTTAGAATATAGTCTCGATAAGTCAAACCACGAACGTCGTGGTGAGTGAGCTGAACTGTATGAAGTTCAGTGAACTTCTGAACTGTATGAACGGTGGGATCGACTTATCAAGACTATTTTCTAAGATGGCTCCTGTCTGTATACACGAAGTGAACTGTCTTTATAACACATCTTCTTATTAAACGGTCTGTACACTTACAAAGTTCTCAATGTTTCGTTTTGCATGTATAGACACTCATTATGTTACTGTGTTAGTGTGGGGCTATTTTGAGCCTTGTTCAGTGGTATTAAACTCAGCGATTTCTTTTTACTTAGTCAGATGCCCCCAGTTTTTAGAGATAAAACTCTTTACATTCGAATTATCATGAAAACAAATCTCAGAGAATGATTGACTAGGCACCAATGTTTTATTAGACCAAAGGTTCATTGTTTGCTGAAGTTCTCCTTTAAGGCAAGACAGATCAGTTGAATAGGGGAAAAAATAACTAATAGATATCAATATACTTGATTGATTCCATTCATAATTGCAAGAAAAATGTTGAATTACACATTTTCTGAAATGTTATGTTTAAATATGCAAATGAGGCGTTGTCAAATTAAATATGCACTAATTTGCATACATTTCTAGAATAAACATCTGGACATTGGATAAAGCCAGAGTCAAAATGCATGTTTGATTTTGTTGACATAGAGTCGGAGGTTTTTACTGAGGGGATTTTGGATATCTTTATTTATTTATTACATTTTTACCATTTTTGGGGGGAATATAAGGAAAATTGTATATGAACAACCCCTTTTAAAAAAACATTTATAATATGTATAGGAATACAACAAAAAAATTTAAAAACGCCTTTAAAGATATACACTGTAATTGAAATCTACAGACGCAAATAGATAAATTCTCTAAAAGCTGCAGTTAAAAGTGTGTTATGGATGTTTTCTTTCTACTAGTTTGAAAAAAGGCCAATCTCAAGATTGACATAAGCATGAATAAACAGTGTTTTTGAAGGAAGACCTTCATTTTTTGCAGTCTAGAGTGTCTTAGAAGTTCTATATATTTATAATGTGTTCCTTTAATTCCACATTACCAAGTTAAAGATATATCGTCGCTGCCGGATTGTTGAATGTTTGACATGTTAAATGTGTTCGGCAGGAGCTTGTAATGGTGGTCCTCATGCTCATCACACACCATAAGTTCTGACACTCGCTGAGGAAACTATATATAACGCTTTTTATTTTCAGTCTTTGGCAAGGAAGTCGGCCTTGTGACGCATGGACCCTATGGCACGTGTGTTATAGCACTCAGGCTTTGTTTTTCCGCTGCGTACTGTAAAACGAGTGTGTTCGTGCTTTCTGTATGGCATACAGTGATGATGTGCTTCATCTGTATTATTGCATCCCTAATCGTTTTAAAGGTGGTTTCTTTAAAGGATTAGTTCACTTCAGAATTACAATGTTCTGATAATATACTCTCCCCACGTCATCCAAGATGTTCATGTCTTTCTTTCTTCAGTGGAAAAGACATTAAGGTTTTTGAGGAACACACTCCAGGATGTTCTCCATATAATGACTTCAATGGGGTCCAACGGGTCGAAGGTCCAGATGTGAGTTTCAGTGCAGCTTCAAAGTCTCTGTAACGATCCAGTCAAAGGAATAAGAGTCTGATCTGGACAAACCAGCTGACATTTATAACAAAAAAAAAATATATATATATATATATATATATATACTTTTTAACCACAAATGCTTTTTGTCTGTGTTGCCGAACAACAGTTTAGGTTTGTGGAGCATGTGAATCTGACAAACACTTCATTTCATTCATGCAATGTAGATTTTAACAAAAAAAAATAATAAAAACATTCATACGTCCTCCTTTACTCTGCATAAACATCATCCGGTGAGGAACGTTACCAAACTGCTATCATTTCATTTTAGGAAAATAAAAAGGCCAGACAGCAGAACGCTTCCCCATGGGCTATTGTGAAACACCAAATAAATCTCTGTTTTCATCACAGCTTTTCCTAGTAAGGCTTGGAGTGATGCAGCAAAAGTTAATTAAGGCTGGTGAGAAGAACCCAAGATGAACTGTGTTCTGTTGACCGTACAGATGTTTGAGCTCAGACTGAAACGAAGACCACATCGTGACACGCAGCAGCGTTAGTGCAACAAGTCTATATATACAACCCCAACCCGGACGCAGTAATGCCTCTATAGCACACAGTGTTTATCCATAGACTGTGAAAAAAAAAATATGGACAAAGCGTCTGTGACAGTCACCCATAGACTTTCTGAAGAACGGGTTTGAGGCTGTTTATGGGGGATATGGGCGGCGCCATACTGGAAAATCTTGGGAAATACAAAATACAAATGTTCAGAAAGGATACAGAGGTGGTATGATGTGTTGTGTCAGATCATGGCCGAGACGTCAAATTCCACTCGGCGCAGCCCGTTATCAGCTGTCAATCAAAGTTAACAGCCCTTATTTGTCATACATTTTATATCAAATACGATCTAAACTAACGAGTTAGAAAAAAATTCACCCCCCTCACACAGATTGAAGATTACAATTAAAGTCCATGGGACCAAACTGTAAAAACATGAATTTATGCTGTGAAAACGGACATTTTACATATATGGACATTTGCTCCATTTTGGGACCGGCCTCTAGCGGATTTTCGATGTATTGCAGTTTTTCGCACTTCCGGGTAGGCTTGATGTTTCAGATTAGAATGTTGCTGCTTGTGTTTATCGTGCATTTTATATGTTAAATGAGTTTTTACGTGCATATGATACGCATGGGTATAGTTCAGTAGTGGTGTGGGTGCATGTGTATCATACGTTTGGGTAGAGTAAGTCGTGTGCAATAGTGCATATCATATGCACAGGAAAACTGCGTATCATATGCACATAAAAAATATTTTTTGGGTACAAATTGCACGATAAACACAATACGTGAGCTTATTATGAGTCTATTGAGCCTTGATTTTATATCACAGAGAAATTATAAAGATATTTGCTTTTCAAGGCTTTTAACCAATTCAAAGCCTGTGAAATTTGTGGCAGAATAGTGGCAGGAAAAAATAGTGGCAGGCTTTGAACCAATTACTATTTTTTACTGTATTTTTTTTATCAAATAAATGCAGCCTTGAGATGACTTTCAAAAAACATTTAAAATCTTACTGACCCCAAAACAACTGATTGGTATGCATGTTAACATTATAATCAAATCTAATTTATAGCTTATATTTAGATGGTTTATGATGTGCATCACTATGAGTCAAAGATTGATATTAGAAAGAATGATCGTTTTTTAGCCAGTATCAGTGTTTTAATGCACACTTGTCACAATCTTAATTAAGCATATAGTATTGTCACCTTTTGTCGTTATTTGTGCATTTTGTTCCAGATCTCTTTTTAATGTAAATTTTAATGTTAATAAAAAATAACTCAAAATGTAAAAAATATTATAATAAATTACATTTATAAAAAAAAATTAAATGTGGTATCTGCCCCAACCTAAGGAAGCTTATATCCACCATTGAATAAAATAATAATAATTGCGATTTCTTTTTTGTCTCACAATTGCAAGAATGAAGTCACAGTTATGAGAAATATAGTCACAATTGTGAGATATAGCGTCGCAATTTTGAGAAATAGTCGCAATTGCGAGATATAAAGTCGCAATTATGAAAAATAAAGTCGCAATTTTGAGAAATAGTTGCAATTGTGAGATATAAAGTCACAATTATGAGAAATAAAGTCGCAATTCGCAGAAGAAAAAATAATTTAGACTTTTTTATCTCACAATAGCTTGTTTTCATATGACGTCACGCCACTGCGTTGCCATGGCGCGAAATGCAGATGGAGGGCAGGAAGTGATTTTCTATATTTAGGAAGCACTACAACAAATTCAAAATGCCTATGTTTTGTGTCGTTTATGGTTGCTCAAAATCGATCAAACTCACGAGGAGTTTTATCGTGTGCCAAAAGTTGTTGTTCATAAGGGGGAAATACAAGAAATTGACAGAAAAACACCGGGAAAAATGCCTTGCAAACCTATGTCTGCGGTCGGGAGGTGCCGAATGGGAAAATCCCTGTGTGTGTGTGCAGTGATCACTTCGTCAAATGTTAGTTAATACATTATTTATGTGGCTTATAATTACATTATTCAGGTGTTTAAATACACTTATGTGGCTGTTTGTGTAATGTACCAGTTTCCGAACTTTGTAAAGTCGAAAGTATGTCTGTAAGACGAGGTAGTTGCTGATATCGTACAGCCTGCTGGCAGGCAAATCTCTTAATTCAGTTGAAAATCGGTTCTCTTCATAACGTAAGGATCACGTCCAACATATGTTTCAATTTTCTGTTTATATATTTCTTTGTAATAGCGTCTAATGTAGTACAGTACGGAATTTCCTCCATCTCGTCCATGCGTCTTCACTGCTTGCCCTCCATCTGCATTTTGCGCGTCAACACAATCACGCGACTGCAAACCACCTATTGCGAGTTTACATCTCACAATTCTCTTTTAGATCTCGCAATTGCAACTTCATATCAAGCAATTCTGACTTTATATCTCGCAATTCTGATGTTTTATCATGCAATTCTGACTTTATATCTCACAATTGCGACTTTATATTTCGCAATACTGACTTTATATCTCTCTAATTCTGACTTTATATCTCGCAATTCTGACTTTATTTCCCGCAATTCTTGACTTCTATTTCATGCAATTCTGACTTTATATCTCACAATTGCGACTTTATATCTCACAATAATGACTTTGTATCTCACAATTCCTGACTTTATTTCCCACAATTCTGACTTTATATCACGCAATTCTGACTTTATATCTCACAATTGCGACTTTATATTTCGCTATACTGACTTTATATCTCTCAATTCTGACTTCATATTTCTCGCAATTCTTGACTTTATTTCCCGCAATTCTGACTTTATTTCACGCAATTCTTGACTTTATTTCACGCAATTCTGACTTTATATCTCACAATTGCGACTTTATATCTCACAATTCTGACTTTGTATCTTCGCAATTCTGACTTTATTTCCCACAATTCTGACTTTATATCACGCAAATTCTGACTTTATATCTTGCAATTCTGACTTTATATCTGCAATTTTGACTTTATATCTCCCAATTTTGACTTTATAACACGCAATTTCAACTTTATATCTTCGCAATTCTGACTTTATATCTCGTAATTCTGACTTTATATCTTCGCAATTCTGAAAAATAGATGTGAACTCGCAATTGTGAGAAAAAAGTATTTTTCACAAACAATTGTGAATAATATAGTGAATAATAAGTCACAATTACCTTTTTTTATTTTTCACTGTGGCAGAAACAAGCTTGCATACAAACCAATGTCAATGAAGAAGTGAAAATTATATTAAGCACTTCCTTGTAGAGATACAAATCAAATTATGAAGCAACATGTTTGCGTCGGCTGTTCAAATCCCGAGGAAGTTTAGTTGTAGAGTGTTGACAAGTTTGACATTTTGTATGACAGAAAGTGAAGAATGCTTTCTTTCTGAACAGTCAGTATTGCACTTGTGTCTTAATATAGGATGTAAAAACATAGCCTGTCAGCGAAGAACAGAATACATCAGTTTGGCATCGATCATACGCAGAAACCGCAAACAGACAGACCATTAATCTTTGTTTCGAGACCGCAACAATGCACTTCATCTTCATGAGCATGATGTCACCGAACAGTATTTGCAGGAATATTTGATGTGGGTGGCTTTAAAGTGATTAGGCAGTGTGTTACAAGATCGTCTGTGAGATGGATGAAGTGTGGGGAACAAAACATTGAAAAAAGGGAAAAAATCCCACTTAACAATGAGAGAATCACAGATTGGCCTCTAATGCCTGTTGTTGCATCACTGGCCTCTGGACATCCCTTAAAATACAATACATTTTCCAAATCTCTTTCCAAGATTCATCTAAGAAGAGATTTATATAGCTCAATCTCTACTGTCTGATCTTATTTGTGGCGAAGGCTTTCAGGAAATGATTTTGTGGGGCTGTACATGTTTCATTTGGTGTTCCTTTCATTGCTGGCATGCCTATGCAGTTTAGTTTTTTGGCTTAGAGAATGACACTTTGGAAAAAAAAGAAAACTAGTCGGAGGGGTAATAACCTTCAGGTTAAGACCTTGGGCAGAACCATTGGTGACACAATGAAGCAAGATGGGAAAATCAAAGGCCGTCCTTTAACCACCAATCTCTGGGCGTCAATGCTGCATAGAATTAAGTGTTTGAACCCAAGCCTGCATGAAGTGAGGGTTGTGAATTTGCGGTTCAGATCCTCAAGTGTGGATGGATGGAATTGAGTTACACGCTCTGTGTGGTTTCCCCTTTTTATACCCTTTTATTTTCAGGCTCTACTAGAACAGGTTTTCCTGCTTGAATGTTGATTATTTTCCTCATGTTCTCCATTGTTGTGGCTCCCCTCTTCCCAGTCTGTCAGTAACGCTCAGGACTGTGTTTCCCGAAAGCATCGTTCCAACAAACATCAGCAAAGATCATTGTAGAGATGTGTGTGTGAGTGACAGATCTTGACCTGGGTTTAAGAAGAGTCTCATGATTTCATGGCATGTGGACTCAATAAATCCTGATCTTGAGCAAAATAAGCAAGCGGACATTCAGTGCAACCTGTGTCTTTTATTTAGAATACATACAAATGTCATTTACGTCTTTGAGTTTGTCAAGAGATTACAGCACCATTTTTGAAGAGTGCGCATGTGTGAACGAGCTCTTAGTGTGTAAGAATGAGTCTATGATTGAATCTTGAATAAAGCAAAATTGAAATTAAAAACATTTAAGTAATTAAAATTAGTTATTAATCCTGTGCTGACATCATTAACCACCGTGGTTGAACGTCCAATTTGCATCAATACAGTTTCATGAAACAGTCGTGATGATAGATGCTAGATGATTTATTCAACGATGCATTGAATGATAGTGAAGCAGCAAGTTACGGTGTTGTACAGGAATCACACTCCAGTTTACTTCCTGTCCTATGAAGCCCCTCCTTCTGAAAAGCACACTGTGCTCTGATTGGTCGGCTGGAGGAGTGTGTTGTTGTGTTGGTTAAAGCGCTTCAAGTGTGTTTGAGAAATGTTCCGCCCTTTCCCAGTAACCGCCAGTCTAACACACTACTAACTAGACTCAACCAGACCCGCCCCTTTATTCTGTGTATTAATTATTATAATGAGGAATATTGTGACGTGTTCGTGTTCCAGAAGAAACTCAAGACTACAATTAAGGTGTTTCAGGAGTTCAGAAACACTGATACTGATACTAGAACTGGAGCTTCCTCATGTTCAAACAGCAACAATACACACTGAAGAAAGATGAACATGGAAAAAATGCTAACTCTCAAGAATGGAAACCCGGGTCATGAACGTGAAGGAATTCTGCGTAAATCACTCACTGGATGTTCCCGGCAGTAAATTCAAGGCCTCCTTGGTTAAAAGTCTCTCTCCTCCTCTCCGTCTCAGATTGTTCCTGAAGAGCCACAGTGGGACGGCGGGCCGGCAGAGCAGTTTGGCGATCCACGGCACTGACTTCAGCACTAAAGACATGGACAATGACAACTGCACATGCAAGTGTGCGCTGATGCTCAGCGGGGGTGAGACACACACTTCTCATTTAAACACCTTTTGCAACACAATCTTGTTCCGTTTGCAGTTACCGATGATTCTGAGGAAGAGGCAGACATTCCTTTAGTGATAAATACAACTGGAGAAGTACAATATACAGTACAGTACATCTGTTTAATGATATGCAGTGAATGTTTGGGAACAGATTCTAAGGGACAGTTCTATTAGCGGTTCTTTTAGTACTTTTGTAAATACTAATCGTGTCATTCACTGTCCTCAGCTCAGCTGTCTGTTGCCAAATGATGAGTTAATCTCTTTTAAATTGGACATGACAAAGTATTAACTTCAGATTAATTAATTGATTCAAGTGTTTTGGAATCACTACAAAGGATTCGACTGATAAGATTTATTAATTTAGAAATCAATGCACTTGTCATACTGTATGTTTTTGATTTGAACTGAATAGAACTGACTCAAGAATCGAAATGCACTGATCATCTCAGTAAGAGTGTATTTGTGTACCATTCATATCTGCAAAACTTTAACTCTTTCCCCACCAGCGTTTTATTTTCTACATAATATTTAGTTGAATGAATATGGACAGGAAACAGTCAATATATCAAAAGAAAGAACAGAGCCTTCTGATTGGCTGTAATTTAGGATTGATTTTATTGTGCGTGCAGTGTGCTCCTAAGATATCTATATAAAGGCTAGATGTCTTAAGGCGGAGTTTCTATCATCATCACTCGCCGGCCATCTTGTCACAAGCAAGCTGATGTAAGATGAGTGGTCAGCACGAACACAAATACTCTTATCTTGTTGAAATCTTGACGGATTTACAAACGGTTTGGTTTCTTACAAACGTTATTAACGTGGCTATAATTATCTGGATGATTATTTATTTATGCACTTATTATTTATAAGTATGCTTGTGTCATAACTGACATCATCTGACGTTTATAACAAACCAAACCATTTGAAAATCGGTAGAAAATTTAGCAAGTTATGGTTATTTAAATAGTACATGTACCATTAACACAATGTTACGAGTGAGCGAGCTGCCTGTGACAAGATGGCCGCCTGGTGCAGACGTCGACCTCCATTGGCCAGCAGCGTGGTATCGAGATATCTAGCCTTTATATAGATATCTATGAGTGTGCTTGCACAGAGACTCCACCCACACACTCTTCTGATTGGCTGTGAGTGCAGTGTGCTTCCTCAGAGACTCTGTCCACGCTAAGCGGCAACATTCTAATCTGAAAGATGAAGCCTACCCCGGAAGTGCGCTAAACTGCAATACATCTCAAATCCGCTAGAGGCCGGTCCCAAAAGGGAGCAAATATCCATAGACGTCATGTTAATCTCCGTTTTCACAACATAAATTCATATGTTTACAGTTTGGTCCCATGGACTTTTATTGTAATCTTCAATATGTTCCGCGTGCCTGACAACTGTGAGGGGGGTGATTTTTTTCTAACTCGTTAGTTTAGATCATGTATTTAGATATAAAATGTATGTAAATAAGGGTGGTTAACTTTGATTGACAGCTGATAACGGGCTGCGCCGAGTGAATTTGACGTCTCGGTCGCACATCATACCACCTCTGTATCCTTTCTGAAACTTTTGTATTTTGTATTTTCCAGTATGGCGCTGCTCATACCCCCATAAACAGCCTCAAACGCGTTCTTCAGAGAGTCTATGGGTGACGTCACAGACGCTTTGTCCATATTTTTTACAGTCTATGGTCCACACGTTCTCCTGGCTGTGACTTTGAATGCGTAACAGCACCACCACCATATGACAGTAAAACAACTTGTCACTGGTGGGGAAAGCATTAAGAATCCAAGCTACACGCATCATTCAGTGAAAAAATATCAAATAAACTACTTAAATAGCTACTGTAATTTTACTCTCTACATTTTCTTTGTGAAGTGGGCAGACAGTAGGATCCAGTCTAAACACAGTGTGTGTCTGTGTACACCTCATGCTTTCTTTTTGGCAGAGGAACTGCAAGAAGCTTGAGCATGTACTGTAGTAATGAGGTCTTTGTGGACTGTGAGGAGTCTAGCAAAATGGGCTGAGCACCAACTATCTCTATATGACTTGCATAGTCTCTCCTCCTGGATTCAGACCACCGGCAGCTTATGATTTTCATTCAAAAAGCTCTTATTTAATCATTTAATAAAGCAGGCACTGAGAGAGATCCTGTCCACCCGAATCTGCCATCACCTTCTCTGTCCTTGGTGGCCAAGATCTAAACAGGGCCCTGACAGTGATTCATCTCTGAGATATTTAATATCAGGATGAGAATAAATATGAGCCTTACAGTAGGGTGACATGCATAAATATGCTGGTATATGCAAGGGGATTTGTGCAATCCAAATAATAGAAAAGAATGGTGTCATAGTGAAAGGTTTTTAATGAGTTTGTAATGAAAAAACAGCGGAAATGTCTCGAAGTAGAACCTTTTAAATTCTTTTAAAGTGCTTTAATGAAAGACACATTGGATCCAGTTCTGGTTTATATCATGCAATCAGACTTTTATCATTCTGTTGCCTCATTTCTTGTTATTCGGTGTGGTTAACAAGCCTATAAAACACAGCGAGGCACTAAAGGCCTGAGATGAGAAGCATAGTAACAAGCAGAATCAGAATCCAATCAGTTTACTGTGTCAGAGAGAGTCGTGACGAAGGGCAGCGATGTTGGCTCGCGGGCGGCTGGTGAAATGGCACAGATCTCTCTGGCATTTGTCCCTGTGAAGTGAACCTTAAGTCCTTTATGGGAAAGAGACATGCTAAAAGGGGCACCATGTGGGCACATTTCGTGTGACATATGATGTTTCGATGTGAAAAAATGATGTTATTACGCAGTATTTTTGCCCTGTTTTCCAGTACAGGTATCTAAACATTCTTAAATCAAGATGCATTTACTGGAGAAGCAAAATGATTAAAGATATTAAGTCTTGTTTTCTGATAAGTGAGTTTGTGCTTAGAACCAGAAATCTGTCAGTGGAGTCCGAAAAATAAGCTTTTCCCCATTTGGTTATGAGGGCAGTTCGCTGCAGAGAGACTCCGCCCACACACTCTTCTGATTGGCTGTGACTCTAGATTGATTTAGTTGTGAGTGCAGTGCCCTTGCAGAGAGACTCCGCCCACACTCTCTTCTGATTGGCTGTGATTCTGTATTGATTTGGTAATGAGTGCAGTGTGCTTGCAGAGAGACTCCGCCCACACACTCTTCTGATTGACTGTGACTCTGGATTGATTTAGTTGAGAGTGCAGTGTGCTTGCAGAGAGACTCCGCCCACATACTATTCTGATTGGCTGTGACTCCGGATGGATTTGGTTGTGAGTGCAGTGCGCTTGCAGAGAGACTCCGCCCACACTCTCTTCTGATTGGCTGTGACTCTAGATTGATTTAGTTGTGAGTGCAGTGCCCTTGCAGAGAGACTCCGCCCACATACTCTTCTGATTGGCTGTGACTCTGGATTGATTTAGTTGTAAGTGCAGTGCCCTTGCAGAGAGACTCCGCCCACATACTCTTCTGATTGGCTGTGACTCCGGATTGATTTGGTTACTGAGTGCAGTGCCCTTGCAGAGAGACTCCGCCCACACTCTCTTCCTGATTGGCTGTTTGTCTTCTGATCTTCTGATTTTTTTTCTGACTTAGTGATTTTGTCTTGTTTTGCATTACAAAATATCTAAACATTCTTAAATCAAGATACATTTACCTGACTAGCTAAATGACAAGTCTTGTTTCAGGAGAAAAATAATCAAAATTAAGTGACTTTATGCTTAAAGCAAGAAAAAAAATTGTTAGAAAAATATCCAACTTTACTGATGTTTGAAGCACAAGCTCACTTCATTTAAAAACTCTGAAAAAAAACCCACAAGACTTAATATCATCAATCAATTATTATTATTATTTTTAATTTTTTTTTTGAAAACAAGACCATATCTTCAGTCATTTCACATAATGTATCTTGATTTCAGAATGTTTAGATAGTTGCACTGGAAAACAGGATTCATCAATTGTTGCAGAACTGCATTAACGGTTGTAAACGTGTGTGTGTGTGTTTTAGGATGGTGGTACGATGCCTGCGGTCCATCCAACCTGAACGGCGTTTACTACAGACAAGGACAACACGTCGGAAAATTCAATGGAATCAAGTGGCACTATTTTAAAGGGCCGAGTTACTCTCTCAGATCCACTGTCATGATGATCCGCCCGGCCGACTTCTCGTAGTCCTCCACAAACATCCCCAAAAGCTTTGGAAAGCGTTATTTTTTCGGCCTGTGACGTTGCCCTGCGTATAATGCAGCTTTCATTTGAGATAACACTCCTTGACACAGGAACATGTGAATACGAGGCTGTCCTGTCACCTTCATGGAGAGATGGAAAACTCCCTGGGAATTTAGGGCAGGAGCGGACTTGGCGAGGCTTTTATTTTTAAATATCAGAGGTATGAATTCAAGTGCCATTCACTTGTCACTCAGGACCCGTGGACTGTTTTAATGCAGACACACATTACCTTTGATGAAGTGCGTCGGCCTGCAATCGCCTGGCTTTCAGATCTGAATTTAAAGCAGCTTGAATGTCCTTCAATATCCTCAAAGGACCTATTAATGTTTTATACAAACGTGTTGCACAGTTATATTTGGGTTGTGATACTTTACTTCACATTTTTATGCTCTTTTTTTATCCCAGTATATTATTACTTTTTTATTTTGTTCATTATTCCTGTCAAAGTGAAGAAAACCATAGCATGATGCATTAAAAGTGACAGTGCTATTTACAAGGACTTTTCAGCAAAGAAGAGCAAGCCGTCCTCCTTACTTTGTAGTTTTGCCTTGCTTTTCATTTTAAATAATACAAATATATATATATATATATACACACAGGTGAAATTCGAAAAATTAGAATATCGTGCAAAAGACAAGTTCATGTCAGTAATTCAACTTAAAGAGCCCCTATCATGGATTTTTGAAAATGACTGTTCATATGGTGTGGAATATAGCTCTAAGGGAATGAAAACATCCTGCAATGATTTATATCTGAAAGTGCACCGTATATAAAGTTATTGTCTTTCAAAAGTGAGAGTCGACTCTGAGTCTATGAAATGAATTGTTTTTGAAACGAGTCATTAGCTGTTACATCGTGACGTAGATACATATTGGCCGTACCCCATTACTGCGTGCGCAGACGGAAGTGTGAACTTGAAGTCTACACATTCAAATACTTCATCATAGCATCATTTCGAGAAGACGCTGTGTTCTACAATCTAAAGACAGTTCAGCCACTTTGATTTCATTATCCAGGGACGAGCATGTAAAGAATCGGTGGTTAGAGTTCATATTTGCAACGAGACCACAACAGTATAACCCGATTGTGTTCTCATTATTTTAATTACGAATCGTTCAAAAACATAAATGAATTCAAATGTGGATTCGCAAGCGGTTGTTCCTGAAGGAGGGCTCAGTAACTTACTTACCCAGTGTATATGGATCAGCTTCCTCCTATGAATCACAACCTGTAAGTATTATTAATAATTGTTGCTTTTATGGGTTTTGAACGGTTTTGTAGCGTCGAGGCGTGAGGAGGAAGGCGCAATAAGTATGTGTGTGTGCATGTGTGTGTGTAAGTTATGCTCAGCGCAGCTTCTAGGTCTCCAATGTATTTTTTTTTTAATATGTGAAATGTTTGTCGCTGTTATTGGAGTTGTCATAAAGAATAGAGCGTCTTGTAGTACTGCAGTGCTTTATCAATATTATGCGTTATGCTAACAAACAATAACAAAAATGAGTCGTTGTACGAATCATTTGGGAGTCGGTGAGCAAATCAGTTAAAAATAAATGCATATTATAAGACAAATAAAGTGTTTTTTATCCTTGCATGCATGTTAAACTGTTTTTGGGAACTCCTAAAACAAAAATAGGAACATTTCAAATGCTATGATAGGGGCTCTTTAAAAGGTAATCATCAAAATTATTACAAATAAAGGCTTGAAATGTCTCACTTTGCATGTGTTTCACCTTTTAAGTTGAATTACTGAAATAAATGAACTTTTGCACCATATTCAAATTTTTCGAGTTTCACCTGTATTATATTAAATTAAGATTTACATTTACTTGATAAGCAAAATAAGTGAAAAAAATCATCAAAATGAAGTGAGTTTGTACTTAAAACAAGAACAAATGTCTGTCAGTGAGAGTCAGAAAATAATCTTGATTCACAGGGGAAACTACAGTATGATATTAAAAATCTTCTTGTTTTCCCTTTGAACACGTCAGATATTTGTTCTTGTTTTAAGCACAAACTCACTTAATATTGATGATTTTTGTTTTTCTCCAGTAAATGTATCTTGATCTTGAAACCATGCAGAAATACTGTTCTGTGTGCAAAGTGAATATTATTAATGGCTTTGGACTTTTGTGAACACATCATTGCTTGGCATCAAATTTTGAATGCATGCCAAAGATCACAGCTATTACAGATAATACCATATAAATATTGATCTAATATTAATCACCGTTACAACTGATGAACTAAAGCCAATGGCACATATGGTACTGGTGCAGTTTAATACAAATAACACTGTTTTAATTCACTCATACCATTCTGTCTTATGCGAATCTGTCATTTTTAAGAATGTTTTGCAGTTTTATATGTAGTAGCTCTTCTCTAAAGCAGTGTTATTCTTACCGACAAGCTTGGATGGTCTTTATGTTTATCTCTTGAGCCTAAGGTTTGCAGAAGTGTTGAATAATTGTGAATTATTGAAAGGAAAAGTTGTCATGAGTTTCATTTGTATGTGAAGTTTATCTGTTGTGGTTTTAGGGCCGGATCACACAGAATGCATTTGTTTTGAACAGTTTTTATATTTTATATTTTTGTTCTGCATTTTTCTCCATTCTCATGGTTTTCATTCCACTGCGCGGGTTTGTAATCACTTCTCATGTAATCATGCCGGACAGACTCCACATCACGCTTCTGCGGTTTACACATGATAATCATGGTTTCAATTTGACCGAAACCTTCCATTGTTTTCCATCAGCACTTCATCTCGCATGTTGAACGGCCCATTTTCAGTAACAATTTACAGTAAAGGCATTTGTTGAACTAACAATGAAAAAAAAAGCATTTAAAACATCAAAAGTTGCATCTGTTAATTCTGTTTAATTGAACTACTGAACAGATGTGTTTTATTAGGGTGGAACGATATCCTCATGTCACGATTTGATATCACTCTAAAAAATGCTGGGTTGTTTCAACCCAAATGTTGGGTTAAACAATTTAATTAAAAGTGTTAGTTCACCAAAAATGACAATTCTGTCAGTATTTACTTACCCTCATGCTGTTCCAGACCCTGTCAGACCTTTGTTCATCTTTGGAACACAAATTAAGATATTTTTGATGAAATCTGAGAGCTGGGTCTTCCCTGCATATAGTCCATATGTAGGCTTCATGAGGAATTGAAACTTGCCGGCCTCGAAAAGTTATTAAAGACATCGTTAAAATAGTTCCAAGTGACTACAGTGACTCAATCTTAACTTTATCAAGCGACAGAGAATACTTTTGTGCGCAAAACAAACAAAAATAACGACTTTATTTCAACTATTCACTTCCTTCTATGTGGGCCTCTAGTCAGTTAACGTAGTGTGATTGCGTAGAGCTACGTCACAAGTAGGCTCACTATTGGCCGACACTGGTCATGTGTGTGATGCGTGTGACGTACAATAACAGAAGCTTACGCTATTAAACTAGTAACGTGACTTGAGGCAGAAAGAGAAGTAAATGAAAAGTTGAAATAAAGTCGTTATTTTTGTTGTTTTTGCGCAAAAAAAACTATTCTCGTCGTTTGATAAAGTTAAGATTGAGCCACTGAAGTCACTTGGACTATTTTAACGATGTTATAACTTTTCGTGGCCAGCAAGTTTCAATTCCTCAAGAAGCCTATAGACTAATGTTAGTATGGAGGAGTGATCCAGCTCTCAGATTTAATCAAAAATATCTTAATTTGTGTTCCGAAGGTGAACAAAGGTCTTGCGAGGTTGGAACAGCATGAGGGTGAGTAAATACTGACAGAATTTTCATTTTTGGGTGAGCTAACCCTTAAAAAAAATGTCAGTTAAAAGTTAACATTTTAACTCAACTTCAACATTTTTTTTAAATTACATTTTCAACCCAACATTTGGGTTTGTCCATATTTGACCCAAAGTTGGGTTGAAACAACACAGCATTTTTTAGTGTGTGAACGGCCCATTTTCAGTAACAATTTACAGTAAAGGTTTGTTAAACATTTGTCTAACTAACAATGAAAAAAAAAGCATTTAAAACATCAAAAGTTGCATCTGTTAATTCTGTTTAAATCTCCTGAAATCACATGAACTACTAAACAGATGTGTCCTCATGTCCTTAGATCCTCATGCCACGATTCGATACACTCTAAACAATGCTGGGTTCTTTCAACCCAAATTTGGGTCATACATGGTTTAACCCAAATGTTGGGTTAGAAATGTAACCCAACTTCAACTTTCACTTTCAACTGTATTTTTTTTTTATTAAATTGTTAACCCAACATTTGGGTTTTTTCATGTTTGACCCAAATTCTAGTTGAATCAACCCAGCACTACACTATACTGTTGATTAAAATGCTAAATTTGGTGTTACATTTGTGGGTGAAAACTTAGATTGAAATATATATTGCCACTATCCATGATATTGTTGCATTTTTGTATTGCGATGTATCATGACACAATATATTGTTACACCTCCTAATTTTTATTAGCCAACATTAACAAAGGTTAATGTTTATGTTTATGTTAGTTAATGCATTAACTAATGAGACCCTTCTTCGATGTGTTACCAAACTTTCAAATGTACTTACATTTTGTTTTGGTTTGTGAAAAAAAAAATCATAATTTTGTAAATGTTCTTTGTTGGCTGCTTGTAAAGAGATGTTATTTTTCGCTTCTGTCTTTCATCACAACAGTCTGATAATAATCTTCTATGTCGCTGTGTGTAAGTTTACTACTGTCTTCCATCAAACAACAAAAGCATGGAGTGTGTGTTACTGAAACAGCTTTATTGCAAATCCATAAACTGGCTTTTCCGCTGCAGAACGGCACGTTAATGATCAAACTCTAATGTGTTCGAAATTGCTTTTCAAAGGAAAGCACTGCTTTACTTTTATTTTTTATTAGTTCAGAGCCATCAATATGTTTCGAATGAACAAAGAGCTAAAGCAACAATAATGGTATGGACTTTATTTAAAATCTCATTTAAATTCATTTGCCATGTTATTTAAACACTTCGTCTTTTGTAACAATGTTCAAGATGTCAGTTCAAATAATAAAAGAAACTAATGCCTCATGCTGATCCGCAGTGGTTTAGTCATTTATGAATGCACTGCAGAAAACTCCACTGAGATACTTTTCATTGTTTCAATGAATGAAGTGCTTCTATCAAGCACTTAATTTTGATGATTTTTTTTCACAACCTAACGCTTTTTGACTTTCTCAGTGTGTGTAAACCTACTTAGAGTTCAGAGTATTTATTTTTTCTAACATGTATTTCAAACATGTCTCGTAAAATTATGTGGTTTTGTTTTATTAATACAGTGTATACTTCTTTCTTGCTTTACCCCGAAAGAATGGATGTGAAATGTGACAACATGCCCCATAGGTGGAGCACATTATAACATGACCATATATCAAAAAATATACAAGACAAAGTAAAATATTTGCATCAACCACTTCCTCCGGAATATGCAGGAAAGGGCATGTGCAATATTTATGCAGTCGAGTGAGTTGTGTTCACCCAGCTGTCAGGTCTTCTGTGTTTCGGGCTTCCCACGGACACTATACTTCAACAACAATGGATACAATTTATGTTTGATTATATTCCTGAAAGTGACGATCGTAATCTAGCTCTCTGTGCTGCGCATTTTATGGAAGACAGCTTCCAGAATCTCCACGAATTCAACAAGAAACTGTTTCTAAAACATGAAGCAGTTCCAACTTTAAAACCAGAGTCAGCAGTTGTTGGGCCACAACCTGTAAGTAGACTTAATAATTTTAAATGTATTTGCATGTATAATTCCCGATGTAGCGTTGTGTTTTATTATTTTTCAAATGCCAGCGCTGGCTTTATAGGCTACTGGTTATGCTATTTTGTGTCAACGACAAACGCGTACAAACACTGTGCAGTCTCATCCCAATTCGTCATATAACTGACGCTTTGGGACGTCTTTTGACCATTTGTCTATATATGCCTTTTTAGGGCCCCCATAAACATCAGTGGATGACGTTATCGATCCTAACTCTACCCCAGTCATAAACCTAACCCTTAACCCAACTCGTCACCTAACTGACGTTAAAGGTAAAGCGTCAGTTGTATGACGACCCGGGATCGTCATCTACCGACGTTTAAGGGGGCCCTAAAAAGGCATATATTGATGAATGGTCAAAAGACGTCCCAATACGTCAGTTATATGACGAATTAGGATGAGACTGTGTTAACAAACATTATGGACCTGAATTTTGTATAAGTACTAATGTTGTAAATGTATTTTTCATGTTTAGATGCTTTATGACTTTATTTTCGATTTGATCAAGAACGTAAACTTGCCAACGCTGTTTGTGTTTAACATTAGTAGCCAGTCAGTTGCTATCGTTGCCAGTCAGATGCTATTGTGTAAAACAAACGTGTATATGGTTAAAAAATATAGCAAATTATCATTCAGAAACCTTTATTAAGAGCAGTGTGTGGTGAGGTTCTGCTTGACTCGATTCATCGCGGCTTTCTCTATCTGATTCTGCCTCACTGATACTGCAGTCTCGACATCATTATTTACGTGTATTCACCGTCTATGTTATCCACCTTTGGCATGCCCGTATCGCCGGTAAAGGTAATTGGCATTAACCTTCCGGATAACGTGAGCGACAGTTTAGCCAATCACAACACACCGGCCCAAACGAACCAATCTGAGCCCACTACGTCATTCTGAGGGAGTGTTTTCATAGACTCAGGGACAGAGCCGCTTGTTTCAGGGGACAGAGGAGAGCGAGGCTTACAATTAAGGTGAAACTTATGAAAAATAAGACTTTAAAAAAAAGAAAAACCACGGATACATGTTATATTGCACCCCATAAACACAATCATGCAAAGAAAAAAAGCAGTCAACCCCCCCCCCTTTATCTTTTTCATGTAAAATAGTTTTTTAATCACTAAAAATTGTAATTTTTTTGAGTTTGACAACAAACACAACAGAAACACAGCTATACAGCATAGTTCAAAACATAATCATAATTAATCATTTCTGAACATTGATTATTTCTCACTCTCCTTTTTCTCCTGGTTTCTCAATAGAATTCATAAAAGTCTAGAATAGAATTTCATAGTTCTAATAGGAGCTCATTGTAACGCAGTGTGACAACATGCCCCGCCTGAGCAACTGGGGTTTAAACCAGGCGAGTGTTTCTGCTGTTAAACAACTATCTCAACAGTTGAACAACAGAGATAAGATTACAGTAATATCAGATTTGTCTCATTTTAAATAAACACAAAAAACAGAGATGAAAATTTACTTTAGCTGTATAGGCTTAGATAAATGATATCTTCCATATTTCTTTTATTTTCACATTTTTTTCTCTATATTGATATGGCAGCTAGTAAAATACACTAAGTTTGGTCATGTGTGCAAAGTTTTAAACCATGTGTTTCTACAAGGAGCTTTCACGCCACTATTCAGCATTTTCTATTTGAGTCGCGTCGCTCCTATAGACACAATATTTACACACGGCAGAAGAAAAAACATAAAGAAGAGCAATGTGTGTGTAGAACGGGCCCTGAGCGAGCGAGACCCCTTTGTGTCGAAGCAAGAGACTGTTAGTTCTGCTCGTTCTCGGCCGTGACGGATTGCAGAGGTGTCAAGCGATGCTGTCGGGATGCTCAAAGCCCCATAGTGGACATTCCTACTCCTAATCGAAGGGTTAAGCAGACGACGGTGCTTGTAAACCCCCACGTGTCCTTCAGCACCTGACCTGACCCACTATACCCTCAACAATGGAGAATCAAGACACATTCAGGATGTGCGATGGATTCAAACCAGCATAATACAACAAGAGGCTTTGCATCTCTGAGATATAGTTCAGCATGTGTATCGATGACACATTGATATCGTTTAGTCTCTAGTGAAGGCCGTCTCAAACGCTCCACTGCCGTTTCTGAAGACGGATCCTTTCCTGTTTGCACAAGCTGAATGGGTTTGTTTTTTTTTCAGGAACCGCTGACCCCAGATCAGCCGAGAGCAGGGATGACACTACACTCTAAAAAAGGTGGGTTGGTTTTACCCAATTGTGGGTGAAATATTGACGGTACTTTCCTGTTATCCGGACCCTACGATGGTCTACCCCTAACCCCGCCCTAAACCTACTCGTCACTGGGGTTAAGACCAATCAGGGACGATGGCCTACCCCCTAATCCTGCCCCTATTTAAAAAATAAGGTAGCCCAATGGCTGGGTTTGTCCATATTTGACCCACATTTGGGTTAAAACAACCCAGCATTTTTAGAGTGTAGAGTGAACTAGAGCGTCAAACACCACAACAGGATTCAAGGTGTAGTTCACCTTAGAATTACAACATCCTGATAATGTACTCTCCCCACTTCATCCAAGATGTTCATGACTCTTTTTCTTCTGTCGAAAGACATTAAGGTTTTTGAAGAACACTCTACATGCTGGGTTTTTAACCCAATTTTGGGTCATATATTGACAAACCCAAATGTTGGGTTAAAAATGTCATTTACAATTTGAACCCAACTTCAACTTTTGCTTGCAACTGTAAAAAAAATTTTCATTACATTTTTTTAACCCAACCTTTGAGTTTGTCCATATTTGACCCAAAATTGGGTTGAAACAACCCAGCATTTTTTAGCATGATAGCTATTATTAACTTGAATGTTGTTTATATAATATCCTAGACTGTGTGGAACGTAACAATATAACCTTTTCCTATCATGGGCTTATTTTATGGACGTACTCTAAAAATTGCTGGGTTGTTTCAACACAAATTTGGGTCAAATATGGACAAACCCAAATGTTGGGTTAAAAATGTAATTAAAAAAAATTACAGTTGAAAGTGAAAGTTGAAGTTGGTTACATTTTTAACCCAACATTTGGGTTTGTCCATATTTGACCCAAAATTGAGTTAAAACTACCCAGCTTTTTTAGCGTGATAGCTATCATTAACTTGAATGTTGCTTATATAATATCCTATACTGGGTGGAACGTAACAATACAACCTTTTCCCTTTTCCTATTATGGGCTTATTTTATGGACTTATACACTTTGCTGGGTTTCAACCCAACACAGTCTCATGAAAATGCAATGCGTTCTCATCCTTTAGCGTCATATAGAACGTTATATGACAAAACGGTGTTATACTACGCACATGGTACCCTTTATCGTTTATATAACACGCGCTGTGATGGTTAGGTTTAGGTGTGGGGTAGGGTAGGGTAGTTTCATATTACGCTAAAGGATTTATGACGCCTTGAGTTCGCGTGTTATATAAACGATAAAGGGTACCATGTCCGTAGTATAGCGCCGTTTTGTCATAAAGCGCTTTATGTGACGCTAAAGGATGAGAACAGGCTTGAAAATGCGTATCAATACCACGAATGTCATTTCTCGTGGCATTAATACGCCAAAAATACGCACTAAAAACCCTGGGGTAGGTTTAGGGGGAGGGGGGTTGGGGAGTTCAGTGCGTATTATACGCCAAAAGTGCGTATCCTATGCACGCGAAAAACGCATACCATATACACGCAAAACTGTTTTTGACGTATAAATGCCATGAGAAATGACATTCGTGCTATAGATACGAACTTTCATGAGATTGAGCTCTTTCAACTATAGACTGTAAAAAAAGTTTCGGGTCCAGCCATGCGCAGTCGTGAGCAGGAAGTAAAGCCGTGAAATCAAGGCCGTGCCCACATTCTCGCTGAATCAAACGCAAGCACACGCCCCGCACTTTCATTAAGTGGCCTATGTCTGCTTCGTTCTTCTCCAATGATGTCTCTGACTGTAACCCATATGGAAAATAGGGCTACTAAAATTATATATGTTGTTTAGAGGTGTAGTTTCATGTTGTGCCACCAGAGGGCGCTTCAAGAGTGCAGTATACTAGATCGTTATTAACATACTGAATCAGGATTACTGGAGAGCACAACGTGCAGTTCTCACGTCCTTGTTGATCTCTTCCTGAAACATCCTGAAGACGATTGTGTGTGAGCTGTGAACAATTGCTAGTATGAAACACACATTTAATAATGTGAAACTTTGATTTTATTCATGTATATATACTGATAAACACCTTCATTAGTAGAGCATCAACTGTAAGCACTGAGAGGAGCAGGCCCTGTCAGGTTGTTGCTGTTTGAAACTCTGGTGAGTTGAAGCTTGTTTTGTTAGCCTGTTGTTGACCTCAATGAGCAGAGAAACGCACTGTGGGGTTCAGATGCTTGGTATGGAAACTAATCGGGGTTGTTGGACTGTTGTCTAGTGTTTCAGTGAACTTTGGTGCATGTTGTATCATTGTGTTTGTGCTCTCGACAGATCGCTAGCTAATCGCGACTCGTCAATTGCTAAGCACCAAGCTAATGGTTGTTTTGGTTGAGCTGGTTCATTGTGTTGTATTAAGGAGGATTTATGGCTTGGTGGGAGTATTTGAAGCTAAAGTGCAATACATTCAATTTTGTTGTATTAAAACATTCAGTTAATTGAATTAAATATTAATGACACACTGATGATCTGTAGCCAACAGTGGTTGATTTGGTTCATAACTATGCATGTTAAATGTGTTAGCACTGATAATTTAATTCAATTCATTTTAAAAGTGTCAATAAGATAATGTTATCTTAAAAGCAGCTAAGAAAATGTTTTATATATAAAGGTGATAAATAATTATATATTATAATTATGTTAATTATAAATTGTTGTTATGTTAAAAGTTCATGATATGCATTTAGTGCTAAAATAGCATTTTCTTGTTGCCAGTTGCCATTACATGTGGTAATTCATTTTATATTAAGCAAGGTATGTCTTTATCTGTTGGTCATACGCTGTAATATGCACGAAATAGAAGAAATGGAGAAATAGAACAGAATAACTTACTACTTTACACTGCTTGTGCAGGTTGTTTTTTTTCTGTTACTTTGACTACGAATAAGAGAACTGGATGAATCAAAGATGGTGAGCCCAGCCCAGAGTGAGAGTGGATGGTTGTGAGAAGGGTGTGGCCATGGGACCAGCCACCGAGGACGTCGGACTAGCTTCGTTCATACAGGATACAGATAAGAATACAATTTCGCTATTAGCTCTACCTGGGTAGTAGCAGTAGGACCAGGAACTGAACTCTGATCTCAATTCATACTCCTCAACTTAAAGGAGCATTGAGCTGAAGTGTCAGCTCACACAGACATTTTCTTTTATTTTTGAATTAGCTCTATTTTTGTTTATTTTATTTTCATTCTTGGTACATTATACACTGCTGTGTTTATTGTTGTGTTCACTGAGGCAATAAAACTGTCAACTGTTCAACTCAGTATTAACTCTTTTGTGAGTTACTCAAGGCAGACCACATTCCGGACCTATGTAGATGTTAGTTGCCCTATTCCGCCATTGATTAGCACTAGGGGCGCTACATCTCGTTAACAGAACCTCGTTAAAATAAGGTAAATACAACTACCAACCACATAGTCAGCATTATGAAAAAAGTCCGCTGGTGCTTCAGTGACTACAGCCACGTTTTTCCACCGCAGGAACTTTCCCCAGGAACTAGGAACTTTGGGGTGGTACTCAGTGTGTTTACACCGCAGGAACCAGGGTCTAAATGAAGTTCTGGGTAAACATTTCCCCCCAGAAAGTACCTGCTGGTGAGGTAGTACTTTTTCAGAGTTCAGGAACTTTCGGGGTGGGACTTGTGCGCTGAACATGCTGATTGGTTCTTACCACGCTATTCTTTCTGACCGATGGCGCGTTCGTCCCATCCATCTCACAGTCAATGTCTGCTGATAAAAAAACATCTACTTTTATGTCTAGCATTACGAGCTTTCTGAATATGCTTTGGGTGCTCTTCTCCTTTCTGCCGTTTTGTTAATTACCTCGTTAGTAAACCAAATCGCACACAAAAAAGCAGCACAGCTTGAATCTCCTCCATACAAAACTTAAAACAAACGCGCAGGCTAGGAAGAGCAGTCGCACGCAGTTTAACCATGAGTTTAACGTCACTATAATCTTCCCGCCTTGGACCGGTACTTTAGTACGCGGTGTAAACGCAGTAAGCAAGCGGTCTGGGGAAAAAAGGTTCCTGTGAAAAAAGTTCCTGGGACAAATAGTTCCTGGTAATTGCGGTGGAAACGCGGCTTACCTCGCACAGAGAACCTGTCAATCACAGCTCTCAATCATGATGTTAATGCACCGTTTTTATCATCACATAACTACCTAAAAACAAACTTATTTTAAAGACAAACACTTGAAATTACATCAACGTGATAGAAACTACAGTAAATGACAGAAACTATCTTTAAAAAAAGGATATGTGACGTGTAATTTAATTGTTTAGTTGGTCTCGCATCCCATTGAATAACATGGGGAGGCGGGGATTATGAGCTATACTAGGACCGGTCACGGGGGGGCGATCTTCAGACGTTTTGGCTTCACTTTTGAGGGCTTGTGCGGCACGCTTGGTTTCAACCCAAATTTGGGTCAAATATGGACAAACCCAAATGTTGGTTTAAAAATGTAATAAAAAAAATTACAGTTGAAAGTGAAAGTTGAAGTTGGGTTAAAATTGTAAATTACATTTTTAACCCAACATTTGGGTTTGTCCGTATTTGACTCAAATTTGGGTTGAAACAACCCAGCATTTTTTAGAGTGTCGTTTTTAATTGTGTTTCAATTTTTATTTTATTTTGATTAAATTGTATGAACTAAACAGCTCGTTAACATTCTTTACCAGTAGAAAAAATTTAAATAATCATTAACCAGGAGAGTATTATGCAATCATTTCTCCTTCAAGAAATCAAGAATCTTTTTGGCTTTAAAATTGAATCGAAAACCCCACAGAACCACATTGACCCGTATAGGTTTGACATTTAACATGAGTTGGAATGAGATATTGCCAAATTTCTTGTGTTGTGCTCCACGAAGAAAGGAGATCGCAGGATCTGGAACATGATGGTGAGTAAATGTTGACAGAATTTTCATTTTTTGGGTCAACTAGTGCCTGAGAAACTCACAACCTCATTGCGACACCATTGAATAAATGATTAATTTGAGATATGCATCAAAAGGCCAGCTCTTGTTGGTCAGGGTAATCACTATTTGAGTTACAATGCAGCAGTGGTTCCTGGCACATGTGTGGTTTTAGAGAAACAGAGACTGGACATTGCCCTGGAGATTTTTGGCATTGTCCATCTGCGTTGACGTTCAAGTCTGAAAGTGTAAACACTCAGTTAGTGGTTTGGGACTTCTCTCACTTTAGAAGTCCAGAAGGTGTTCGCGGTGATGGATGGATGGCGTGAGACTAGATTTGGAGGCAGTGAGGTAATTAGAGGCGTTCAGAAGAGTTATGATGGCCTGTTCATCAGACTCCCTGTCGTCCTGTTAACCACAGCTAAATCAGACCCGCGGGACGCTCCTTTCCACGGAGAAAACCTCTGTTTGTTTGCTTGCTCAGTGGCATTAGCCTTTATTCCACAGTGACACAGAGCCCTTTATAAAACGCTTTCATTGACTTTATTGTACGGGATTGCAGAGCCGTTTTGTATTCCAGTCACAGCGAGGAAAGGCTGAGAGGCCAGAAATGGGGTTCTGGAACAGAGTTCTGTTAGTATCATTGAGATTAGTTAATTAGGTTACACTTTATTTGATGGTGTCATTGTTACAGTGCAATTATATAAGTACTGAGTAATATGGGGTTTGGTTGAGGCGAGGGTTAGTTGCATGTAATTATGCATGATTATTATAGTAAGTACGTGTAACATAAGCAACAACACTGTAAAATAAAGTGTTACCGTTATAGTAACCTTGACTCCAGAAGTGACTTTTTCTGTATTTCCTGAGCAATGAAACCTACAAAGCAAACATTATTCACAACAAAAATGGAATATATAAAAAGGAAAAAGTGTCTCTGATCACAAGGGGGCGCCTAGATCTGAAAAATACAGATTTTTAAACAAAAATCTCTTTTTGTGTGCACACAAACAGATGATATGGTCATGAATAATTTCTCGCAGAAAGGCTCTTGTGTTTACATCATCCTTCTGTGAAATGATCTGTAAAAGTATTTAAATCCTCCTGTGAGCGGACAGACTGTATGTGTGTAAGAATACTTCTTTATCCATTACGTCCCAAAACACAGCAATTATAGCACAGTAAAGATGAAGGACAACTCAATCGTATAAAACACACAGAGAAGGACAGATCTCCATTCCTCTCGCTCAGATCTCCAGCTGAACTCTCAGATCGCATCCATGGTTTGATGCAGTTCTATGGTGTTGTGCTTCTCAGGGAAGGCTGTAATGGATGTTCTGAGTGTATCCTCGGGAGTTTAGCGTCTGACACACACATGAGGTCATGGCTTGCTGAGTTTGCTGAACACTTCTCCATAGGGAGCAAACTCATAGAGATGTGTTCCTAGGAATGACAGATTCCTGCAAATATATACAATTACATGAAATAGGCCTACATTATTGAAAAAGAGATTTTTTAAAAAGTACATTCTTGTTTTTAATATTTATAAAGTTCTGTTTTCCTGAATATCTGCACATTTGCAAATGGGATATTGATTTAATACAATATTGTCAATATTCTCTGTTTCCTGCTGTTTATTTGCAATGGGTGCCTCTGAGATGTACAATAGACATACAGGTGAAAACATTTGAATATCGTGCAAAAGTTAACTTATTTCAGTAATTCAACTTAAACAGTGAAACTAATACATTATATAGACTCATTACATGCAAAGTGAGATATTTCAAGCCTTCATTTGTTATAATGATGATTATAGATTACAGATATGAAAACCTTTTCAAAATTGTCTAATTTTGAATTTGGGGTTTTCATAATCTGTAAGTCATAATCATCAAAATTATAACAAATAAAAGCTTGAAATATCTCACTTTGCATGTAATGAGTCTATATAAAATATTAGTTTCACCTTTTAAGTTGAATTACCAATGCTATCTCACAACCAATTCGTATGAGTGATTAAAAAGCGGCTAATTTAATAGTTTAGACACATATTAAATAAATAGTTTTATATAGTCAATAGTTTAGAGTGAGGACATATGAATTAGTACGAGATGTCTAAACTCTCGTGATGTGTAGGTTTAGGGGCGGGGTCAGGGGTAGGTTATTCATACAAATTGGCCATCTCGTAAAATATGTACGATTTAGCAAAAATCATAGTAATTTGTACGAGCGAGGTCGTATGAATTTCTACGAATTAACCACCTCTCAAAATTCGTACAAATAAAAAATCATTGGTTTTATAGGAATCACATGCGTTTTGAACTAAGCTATCTGAATTAATTTAAGTCAGTTAAAAAATATATATATTTGCCGCCATTTCCTGACAGTTGTCTGACGCACACACCACTAGCCTAGCTTAGCACAAAGACTGGAAGTAAATGGCTCCAGGTAGCATTAATCCCAAAAAGTGACAAAATAACGCCAACATTTTCCTATTTACATCACTTATTGGGATTAATATGCTAGCTGTATCCATTTACTTCCAGTCTTTGTGCTAAGCTAGGCTAGAGGTTTGTGTGTCAGACAGAGTTACGGCACGCATGGAGATGACAAAGATATGTATGGACTTATTTAGCTCATATGGTGAATAAGTCCCAAAACGTCGCGTGTTCCTTTAAAGGCGTGAGAGATGAGTGGATGTGGGTTCTGGGATTTGTGCCTCTGACTCCTGATCTCCCATCCATTCCCTTTATTTATGTGGTCGATCCAGACGGACAAACACAATCCATAACGTTCACTGCAGTGGAGCTTTACTGGGTTAGAGACAGACATGACTCTGTTGACTTTGGAGTGTATAAACTGATGAAGGCAACACCCGGGTCATTATCCACAAGGAAGAGGATGTTTGCGTTTCATTTTCCTTATACTCATCTGCTTTTTCTCTCGTTTAATTTCTCTAATTTCCCAGATTCGGGCACTGTTTCTCCTCTACTGTGTGCGGTCTCACAGGTATTTATATTCATGGTTGGCAGCTAAAGTTATCCGTCAAATCCAAAAACAACATAATACAATATGATTCTCACAGCACAAATATTCTCTAATAACTATGAATAAAACCCGAGAGTATAATTCTTCAAAATTGTTACTTTCGAAAGCTATTTAGATGGCAATGTGTTTCCCCTACTGAAAATATTTTGAAAACCAAAAAGCTTTCAGAGTAAAATTATTTACCTCGTATTTTTTTTGTTTGTTTTTTAAGACTTAATGGTGCCTTTAATCAGACACAGATTACCACAACATAAATCCTATTTCCCGGCTCAGAATGATACACAGGTCAGAAACCCCAGGGCTCGGGATAGTTAGCTGTGATGGCCAAACCAAACAAGCTCAGGAACGGCTTTAGACTCGGAGGAATTGAAAGTTAAACAGAAACGCAGAAGTGCGTCACGCATCGGCAGGTACAGGTGCTCTCGCTCAGCCTGGACCCTTGACCAGGACAGGGTTTCGGCCCAGGTGGACCAATGAATGACTTGACCATAAGTCTATAGTTCAGACAGGCGTACACACGCTCGGGGAGCCGATTAACACCTGGCTTTTCGGACAAGGTACCAATCCATACTAATGATGAAGGTAATTAATCAGGCGAAAGCTCAAGTGCAATGGAAATGGCTGGTTTAGGACAAATATTTGTTGTACTAGAGGAGTTAAATGAGCTATTACAGAAGGAATGTAACGTGCAGCTGTGTTTCAATTAGTGCTTTTAAATCAAATGAAGTCGTGTGCACAATCAGACCTGCAGACGTGCTCTTGGCCATCAGGAGGTCGTTTCAGTGGCTGTCAGGGAGTTTGGGCTTTGACCTTTGACCTGCGTTGCAGATGAACCCCATATATCATTCGTTCTGGACGATCTGCCTTTATCTCAACATCTGCAGATGATTGTGCTTTAAATGCTCCAGTGATAGTCTCAGACCAATTCATCACAAGTTGTTAATTACATTTATGCATCAGGCAGAAGCTTTTATTTCAAATCATTTATCATTTTTTGATTTTCATGAGTGGCAGTATGCACTACAAGAGCTAAATGTTGATATGCGTTTCAAAGACTCTAAAAGTTTGATAAAACCATCATAATATGAGGAGAATATTTTATTTTTAAATAGGATGGATGAACACTAAACTTGTGTACGGAATTAATCTGCCAGAATTATTTGGCAAAATAAAGTCAAACTGAAGCTATAGGCTTTATTTTCTCTGAAATAAATGCATAGAAAAACAAAAAGCTGACAGGAAAAAGTAGACGTTGACTATATCATAATCAGTTATCCATTTTTTATTGGTTCTCTCTTGTTTTTGCAGTGTTTAAGATTTCTTTATATGACAGCCTGGACAAAAATTAGGTCGCACAATTTGGCATCTTTCACTGCATTATTATTGCAAATAAAACGAGCACAACCACAATATGCTTAAAAAATGTCATATATCTGAAAATGTAAAAATGTGAAAATGTAAATGTTTCTAGTCCATAAAATTTGACAATTAAATATAGAAAATATGTACTTTAATAAAAAGTTGAATTAGTTCATTCGTAATTGCAACAAAGTTACAGTTTTCTCAATTGTTTACACACAAATTCTGGTACTTAGACACAATGAGCACAACATGTAACTCATTCACCAACCACCTGAACCAATTCTGCTGAACTACAAGCACAATTCCTGCTTTACACTCAAATTGCAGTTCTAAAACACACTTTTTTCAAAACACTAAACACAAATTCTCTGCATTTGGTACAATTTTCATGCAGAAAATCTCTTGTTTTCACGAGGAACACACTGCCATTCAAATATTCACACTGACTTGTCACGTGGGCAAACATCCGTGACACAGTTTTACAATTAGCGATCAGAGCTTTAGCAAAAAAAATACCAAAACCGAAGAGAGGATGCAGCATGGATATTTTTATTTTTTTACTGTAACAGCATAAAAAAAATGCTGTTGTTTTGTATGTAGACCACTGTATGTGCAACTTTGTGTTGGTGAAATGTGCGATCTATCTCTCATTGTTTTTGTGGGAAAAATAAAATGTTTGTTACCATGTATTTCTTTATGTTCTGGGTATAAAAACAATATTCTCAAATATTTTACAACACACTTATGTATGTACTGTCTGTAGTAAGTGTAACACTGAAGAAAAAAGGCCCAAGTCATTATGATGAATGGAGAAGAAGTGTTTTCCATTGATCATAGTGTTTTACATTGAGCACATCAGTGTTCAACTGGTTCTTATAAATGTCTATTCATATAATGGTTTGTGTGTGTCATTTGAAAACAAAATAACATTTTGAGAATATATAACATTGTTTTGAATGTAAAGTTTCATTTTGCAGTAGAATTGAGGGGTTTTGCCATTTGTGTGTGTGTTTTTAGATTTGTGTGTAGAGTTCTGAGAGTATGAGGCATACTTTCAGGAAACGAGTGAAAACTATCGAGAAAAACTGTAAGTTGGTAGCCAAAGTAGAGCTCTTCTCAATCTCATGTTGTTATGAGGACCTCTGCTGGCGGATACACGCACACACAATTAACACACGCACACACACTTAAAGGCAGATACTCCACTTTTTTTGGGGAATAGGCTCATTTTACAACTCTCCCAGAGTTAAACAGTTGAGTTTGACCATTTTCGAATCCATTCAGCCGATTTTTTATATTTAGAATAATATCAGTAACCAGACAGTTTCTGGTTTTCATTGACTTCCATTGTAATTAATTTTTTCCTACTATGGAAGTCGATGAGAGCCAAACAATCTGGTTACTGAATATCTTCTGAAATGTCAGAAATTGGCTGAATGGATTAGAACGGTCAACTTCGAACGTTTAACCCTGAGGGAGTTGTAAAATGAGCCTATTTTCCAAAAAAAGTGGAGTATCCCTTTAACACTAACTATTTTGAGCATGCATTGTTTGTAGTCTCTCGGTGTAAATGATTCTGCAGGTAAAGTATTCAATAAGTAAAGCTGATATTTATAATCACACATTTACTTTTAATGTTGGCTGTATGTCAGGTGCGCTTCTTCTTGACTTGTTATGATTGCTGAGCATTGCTCTCTCTCTCTCTCTCTCTCTCTCTCTCTCTCTCTCTCTCTCTCTCTCTCTCTCTCTCTCTCTCTAATTCAATAAAAAAAATGGCTTTATTGGCAGGACTGTACATAACACAATATTGCAAAAGCTTGAAATGCATAGAATAATTCTATAATTCTATAGAATAAAAGACATCAAAAGAATCAAATTTTATAACATAACTATAACATAAATATGTCTCCAGCCCCATAGGGCCCTAGATGGAGTTTGGAGACCCCGCTCCAGAGTTTGCTCAGGCTGACTCGAGTGCCCGTCGTCCCTAAACACACTGACACCGATCTACACACGTGACTGACAGACACCAGCTGCCTTCCCTTCGCTCCGTGCATATGCTATTAATAATGCCTCTCAATTCTATCTCAAACAAACAGATAAACATAGACAGCATATTTAACACCAAGTTTAAACATGCATGCATGCACAAGCACAATTCTCTGCACACTTCTGCACAGAGAAGTGTTTAAAGTGCATTATTGTAATAATGTGGTCTAGTCTCCACATCTGATCCTGCAAGACTTGCATACGCAAGCAGAAACTCAGAGTCCCCTTCTTATTTTCCTTTCCAAAGACATGTCTACTTCTGTCTTGGATTGAGTGACTCCTTGACATTTGATCTTCCAGTAATTCATTTATTCTCAACTTTAATATTTATTGAAACATAGGGGGAAATGTTCTCCTGTAATTACATTTAAACCATGGTGACATAACATTGTAGTATCTTGGTTTAATGGGAAAAAAACCTTCATCTTGAGCATTTAGTTGGAAAAAGTGATGATATGTTGTTAAAGTCCTCTTGTAGTCAATCATTTTATCCCTTAAAACTCATCTTTGGTCACCAAAATGACAGATTTAAAGTTTTTTCCTTTCTTCATGCCTTAAAATATCTTGAATGTAACTCGACACCCTTGCCTCATTTAGTATGTGCGGTTCTATGAATATGCAAATGAGCCCCGCCTCCACTCACTCAGAGATCCACTGGTTGACAATCACATGTTGATCTGGGGTGCGTTTCCCGAAGCATCGTTAGTCAACTATATGGTCGCAAGTTGGTCGCAATTTCCATTGAACTCTATTGGTAACGACGGAACTTGCGACCGTAGTTGGCTAACGATGCCTTCGGGAAACGCACCCCTGATTGGTTACAAGGTCGTTTGTGAAGTCAGAAACACCAGCGAAACCGTGTTTTGAGACTGTCTTTGGTTCACTGCAGTTTTAAGCAGGAAATACTCAGCAATGCTGTCGACTTATGAATGTAAACATGGATTGTCATAAAGCATATAGACATATAAACATGGATTCTCACCACAGGTGGACTTTAAGTATCTACTCAATCCCCAGCCTATTGTAATTGACTGTTAGGGAAACCTACAATCTTAAAAATGCTAAGTTGTTTTAACCATGTTTGGGTCAAATATGGGGAGAAAAATTAATTAAGTGTTATTTTATGTGTTTGTGCAAAAGATTAATATAGGGGGAGACCTGTTCGTGTTTAATGTTGGATTTTAAAAGGGTTTCTAAAGAGTAGAGCCTGTGGTTAGATTGAGGATGGTCTGAAACATTAAAAATGTGTACACATTTATGTGTGCTATTGCTAGTTGGATGATTGAAGCACTTCATTTACTGGATTAACACTTAGGCCTTGTCTTTTTAAGGCATGCAAGGTTTTAACATGTAAATCAGATCGAAAATACATACAAATTCCAAGTTGCATTAAAGTGCCCATTTTGGGTTTGAGCATATTTGACCCAAACATGGGTTAAAACAACCCCAGCATTTTATTTAAATGATCCACATAGTTCACACTGGCAGTTCACCACTTGGCGATATTGTCTTGATAAGCACAAGTCCAAATCAATTTAGAGCAAGTATCCAGATAAGGAGCTGTCTGCACATTTGTGAAGCCTAGGAAAAGCTTAACACACTCTGCCCTGTTTACAGCGATCGTCAGTGTGTATGATGAAACGTGATTCCCCACCAATCGCAGAGGTCAAGGAAAGATGATCATCGGGATGCCTAGCATACTTTCCACCGTTGCGATGGTTCACCCATTTCAAAACCACTTGAGCTAGAGCTCCAGAATTTACTACAGGTTGGGAATCACAAAGCCAAAGGACTTGAACGAGGGAAGGGATCCCTGGAGGTAAACGATGTCAGAAAGAAACAAGAACATTAAAAAGCTGCGTGCCTTAAGCATGGTGTGCAGTTTAACCCGGAGCTGGCAGCAGTGGGTGAGCGAGAACGAGGACAAGCAGGCAAGTGAACCCAGCGGATGGGCCCCGGGAGAGCCCAAAGATTCGGGAAACATCAGGCCCTCTCAGAAGTCTCTTCCAGCCAGGACCTTACCAATAAAAACCAGGATGATGTGGAGTCACGCATCAAAACCGGACAAGTGCTGAAAACCGTGACGAGGGATGTCCAGGAAAGAAGTGCGGGCATTGACTTTCTGACCAAACGCATCTGCAAGGACCCGGTCACGGATGACCTGGATAAGATGCTGAGCCGGAAAGGCTCGCCCACGCTCCAAGAAAGTGCTCCAACATGGTATCGGAGCTGAGGCAGGGCTGGAAGGAGATGGAAGAGCAGAAAGCGCTGGTTCAGGAGGGTAATGAGGATACAGGAGTACAGATGGGAGTCAATCAGGAGGAGACCGGGAATAACAGGACCAGTGAAGGCACTGCGGTCACTATCAAAAGATCCTCTGTTCTTGGGTGAGTTGACTAATACAGATGAGATGCTTTTGGTGGAAGTAAAAGTGATAAAGTAGAGCTCATGTGGCCTTTTAGGAGGATAGTTATAGATGTCGTAATTATCAATTTAATTATAACATGCTATGTTATTTTAGTCAAACACTTTAAAAAACATCCATGTGTTTGATAGAAATCCCATATGTGTGTGTTATCTGTACCATGTAGAGCACATTAATTCACCTGTTAGGTTAATGTTTAGTAAGGAATAGGCATATCACATGAGCTTGACAGCCATATTGATTATTCAGATCAACTGTTCTTCAAAACTTAAATACACAAGACGTTCATATGAAGTGTGTCACATGAGCTGGTCAGTTGCTTCTCCACCAAAGAAACCCGATCCCAAAGAATCTACAGCAGAACTGAACCTGTGGCGTTTCAGAACGAATCAGTGTTTTTGAAAGAATCGATTGAATGATTTATTCAGTGAGTA
This sequence comes from Hybognathus amarus, assembly GCA_030378365.1. Classification (NCBI taxonomy): domain Eukaryota; kingdom Metazoa; phylum Chordata; class Actinopteri; order Cypriniformes; family Leuciscidae; genus Hybognathus; species Hybognathus amarus. The sequence goes on along the minus strand of JAQIUQ010005611.1, from coordinate 63,100 downwards.
TCTCATACATTTGTTTTTAGAAATAATGTGATTATGAATTAATTATTAAAGGAGTAGTTCACTTTAAATCTCACTGAATCTTTCACTCAACCATTTTTAAAAAACAAACAGATTAATCCAGGAACAAAACAAGTGGCTGTCTTTATGAGTTATTAAATAATTACTTAAACACATTCTTTCCAAATTTAAATTTATGAAACAGTGAAACAGTTGACTAAAAAGGTCTTCCAAAATTGCTCATCAATGACCGCCTTTATGAATGAACTGTTCAAAAACACTGATTCGATTAGGAACGAAACAAGTGACTGTATGAGTGAGTCACTGAATCTTTCACTCAGTGAGTCGCCTTGCTCTGTTCTGTGATGCACGTTCGTGACTCTCCTGTTCGAACTTGTTCATCAAAATGAACAAATCTTTTTTCGTGTCATTTGGTTCATTCAACGAACGAAATGAACAAATTGACTTGGGAAAAGATTCGTTCATTTTGATGAATGAGTTCGAAGAGGAAAGTCACGAACTCGCATCACAGTACAGAGCAAGGCGACCATTTGAGCTTATAAAACTTAAACTTTGTTATTTATTTTTTACATGAGCGATCGTTTTCGCTTGATAAGACCCTTATTCATCGTCTGGAATCGTTTAAAGCCCTTCTGAACAGTTTCCAGTTTGTACTGAAAATGTCTTTTGGACCTTGAACCATTTGGTTCCAATTGAAGTCCATTATATGGAGAAAAATCCTGGAATGTTTTAATGATAAACCTTAATTTATTTTCCACTGAAGAAAGAATGACATGGACATCTTGGATGACATGAGGGTCAATTATCAGCAAAAGTTTTTTTTTTTTTTTTTTTTTTGTTAAAGTGAACTACTCCTTTAAGACAGCCACTTGTTTTGTTCCTGAATGTTTTTTTTTAAAGAATTGGTTGAGTGAAAGATTCAGTGACTCACTCGTACAGTCACTTGTTTCGTTCCTAATTGAATCTGTGTTTTGGGACAGTTAACTCCTAAAGACGGTCATTTATGAGGACTTTTGGAACACCTTTTTAGTCAACTGTTTCATTGTTTAATAAATTTGATTTTGAAACTCATAAAGACAGCCACTTGTTTCGTTCCTGGATAAATCTGTTTGTTTTTTAAAAATGGTTGAGTGAGATATTCAGTGACTCACTCACTTGTTTCGTTTCTGAATGAATCATTTTTTTTAACGATTGACTAATTAAGAAAGTCGTTAATGAGCACTTTAAACAAATGTGACCAAACGAAATAGCTATAATAGCCTATAACAAATTTTGTATATTACAATTTCATTAACCATATGTTCTACAATCTTCTCAGGGGCAAAAAGGAAATTGAAGATGCCAACAAAATCAATGCCTTGTCAAAGAAATACAGCGCTGTGGGGAGTTTAAAGAGCCGCTGGCAGAACTGGGCGTCGGAGCACACGGTCAATCAGAAGCTCAATCCCTTCAGCGAGGACTTTGATTACGAGTATTCGATGTCGACGCGGTTGCGTAGGGCGAGGAGGGTTACGGGCGGCCCAAAGAGGGCAGCAAGACCGCAGAACGGGCCAAACGCGCAGAAGCGCACATCCACCGCGAGATCGACGACATGTGTTTCATCATCAGGTCCATGGCGGACCGAGATGCAGACGGATACACCAGAGTGACCTTCGGAGATCTGTTTGACAGATATGTGCGGATCTCTGATAAAGTCGTGGGGATACTAATGAGGGCCAGAAAGCATGGAAAGGTGGCGTTTGAGGGGGAGATGCTGTGGCAGGGCCAGGATGATGACGTCATTATCACTTTGTTAGTATGACATATGTAAAATCGAATTAACCTCACTGAAAAAGCATGCAAAACTAGAAAAAACAACAATTAATGCATTTAAGTTGGGTTAAAACAACCCAGCATTTTTTAGAGTGTGTAATATGAGTATGCAAATGAGCCCTGCCTCCACTCACTCACTCAGCAAAGAGATCCAGTGAATGACGATCACATTGATCTGATTGGTTACAAGGTCGTTTGTGACCTTTACTTTTAGTTTCAAAATAAATGAAACTAAAGAAAAAGACAAATGCAGAATGATTGCCAGTCTCACTCAAAAAAAAATGCCAATTTTGGGTCAAATATGGACAAACCCAAAGAATGGGTTAAAAATGTAATACAAATATTTAACCCAACAGCTGGCTTGGCTTGAAATAGTCCAGCATTTTTAGAATGATCCTCAAACAAATCAACTTATCTTAATTAGGGTTTACCAACGCATTCTCATCCCAAGGCGCCATATTTTGACACTTTTGCAAAAGCATAAATATCCAACGCACATGCAACCCTTTAGCGCCAAATGAGACGGTTAAGTTTAGGTATGGGGTTAGGGTAGGGTTAGACCACTAGGAGGCGCCTTCTGCCCGATTTATTTTTATGTCTCATTTGGCGCTAAAGGGTGCAGCAATAGGCCTATTATTAATTCAATTTAACAATAGAATTGAGTAATAATTAATCAAATGAATTCCTTAAAAGTTAACTATTTAGAGTAAACCTTAAAAAAAGGAATTTTAAGTCACCATTATGATGATCAGTGTTTTGTTTTAAAATGACGGTTTTCTGCCTTCAGTGATTATGCTTGTTAACATCAGGTGACTTCAATGTTGGCAATTTAAATAAAGAGTTCTTAATTAATCTTTGACGTCTGTCTGTTATTCAGATATTTTGGTTTACTTTTTTGGTGTAAACTTTACTCATTTTAAATGGTGAACTTTTAAGGAATAATTTGATTAGGCTAATTATTACTCAATTCTAATTTGTGCAATTTAATTAATAATATTGCTTATAATCTGTTGCCACAATTTTATTGATTAGATAATATTCATTTTTACAGTGCACAAATACACAAATAGTAGACATTGCTAGATTTTTACAATTAAAATCAACACATTTTTGTACATCAACTCTGAACTGAATGTAAATGATTTTGATTGATAAAACATAGAAAGGTAAAACAATTATGCGTTTACAGCTTTACAGTAAGGTTGCTACTGCATTAACTAACATGAACTAACAAAGAGTAGCCTATTGTATTCTTGCAGCATGTATTAACCTCTGTTAATGTTAGCTCACACGGATAGCTTTTAATCTAAACAATGTACGGAGATTAACCTAAGACTAATAAATGCAGGTCATTGTTAGTTCATGTTAAATGAAACCTCATTGTAAAGTGTTTCCCAGCTTTTTGTCATTATGTGTGTCATGTCTCCCATTTGGACTTTAATGTTTAGTTTGTGTTTGGTTATTTCCTCTTGTTCTCCTAGTTGTGTTGTTGATTAGCCCAGATCTTGTTCACATGTGTTTGTAGTTTTCTCATTACTCTGTGTGTAGCAACACCCCTGTGTTTTGTTTGTTTTTGTTGTCGTAAGCCGTTTTGGATTTGTATATTTCTGTGCCTCTTTTGAGTTCTGGTTTTTGGCCATGGTTATATTTTGTGTAATTTAAATATAATTATAAGTGACCCCTGGATTTTGATTCACTCTTTTCTTGCACGTTCCAGCTTCTGCCTTTCTTGATCCTCAATATGTCATGTTTGATATGCATGTAAAAAGATCTGTTTTATTGACTCGTACTTTGTAAATTAGAAGCTGCTAAATGAATGAGATTTTAGATTAGTTTGTTTTAAACTTTTGCACTAAGGATATGGAGAGGAGATGGTAATGTTTCCTCCAATCTGTCTTACTGTCAATGATCCAGAAGAGGGAGTTGTGCAGCAATAGTTCTCAGTTTGTGTAAATTCACTTGGGTTCAGATTATTCATTACTTCCCACATTCATCTCAGACATGTCTAATAAAATGATGTGGTTTTGTTTTATTAATGCAGTGTGTACTTTTTTCTTGATTTACCCTGAAAGAATGGAAGTGAAATGTGACAACATGCCCCATAGGTGGAGCGCATTATACCATGACCATATGGCAAACTCAAATATTTTCTCAATAAAATACAATTATTAAAATGTAAAATTATGCCATTTTTCACTAATGAAAAAAAAAACGATTTTTAACATAGCTATAAAGCATAGTTTAAAACATATTAATAATTAATCATTTCTGAACATTGATTTCACCCTTTTCTCATGGTTTCTCAATAGAATTAATAAAAGTCTAGAATAGAATGTTATAGTTCTAATAGGAACTCATTGTGTGACAACTTGCCCCGCCTGAGCAACTGGGGCATTAAACAACTATCTCAACTGTTGAAGAACAGAGAGAGGATCACAATCATCAGATTTGTCTCATTTTAAATAAACACAAAAAAATAGAGATTAAGTAAGAAATGCACTTTTGAAATGGTTAAATAAATGTTCAGTGATATCTTCCAAAGGTTTCTGAATTTTGGTGCATTTTTTCTCTCTATAGTGTTCAGTGTTGGCAACTAGTAAATACATTAAGTTTCGTCATGCTGGCATGTGTGGAAGTAATCTTTGGCTGTAATCTTTCAAAAATATGCAAGATATGTTACAACAATAAATGACAGCATGGTTATGGGAAGCTACACACTCATTTGCAGTGTCATGTGTCAAGTTCATAAAGACAGTAATGCAGCAGAACAACCACAGAGCAAACTGATAAACCAATGCCAAGCATTCTGGAAACCCGACAGACAAGAGCTGACTATAATCGCATGAATGCGGATCAAAAACCATTAGCAGGAAACGCTGTATCATGAGATAAAAATGTGAAACTTTGTTCGCTCACTGATGGGACTTCAGGACTCAAATATGTTGTTCAGCTCAAAATAGTGGACAGTTTCCATGATGTTCATCTGTAATGATATTGTGACCTTGTTCTTAATGTAGGAAGTCTCTCACTATATCGGTTTAGAGATATTGTTCTCTATCCCTTCCACAAAAGAGACAGGCATTTCATCAGAGCAACGCAATTGAAGCCGTTTTCTGCAGTTTCTTCCACCATAAATCATCCATGTGTATGACATGTATATCCTAGCACATTTCCCATTTATAACCTAAATTAGGTTATGATGTGCTCAGTTCACACAGCAGTTTACATGATAATGAAAATATCCTACAGACTTCATGCTGTGATGATTGTGTGTGTTTCTGTAATGATATCTTTAAGCTTCTGTCTCATCCGGGACGTCACACTTGTCCATTATGAATTTATGCGGCTCTCCTGTTGTTCTGATTCAGGGTCAGGTTTTGTACTTAAAAAAGACGGGAAGCATTTGTTCTACATGCCAAATGAGAAAGAACAATATTAACTTGTTTCGAAGGGGCCTTTGAGATCAAGTTTGATTCGAGTCATTCGACTGTCTTTCAAACATGTAATGTTAAAAATCTCTGTCTATGCCACAATTTTCTGATTATTTCATAAAAATTAACAGTAAACTATGAGACACAAGTTCACAGTTACACAAGTTTACTAACCACACACACAGTCATCGTGATTTTGCCAAGTAAGACATGGTCCTGGATCAACCCAGCAAACACAGAACGTTCCTCTAACGTTCCTGAATGATCCCATGAGGATTTTTTTGGGAACCAAACAAGAACGTTATAGGAATGTTCCATGTAGGTTATTTTTAGGTTCCATTTATTTATAATGTAAGTAGAACGTTTCGGAAACCTTCTCCTTACCTTAAGGTAAAGTTCTAGGAACGTTCTGGGAACCAAAAACTAACGTTTCCCAGAATGTTCCCAGAGCCTAAATTTGTTTGCTGGGAACATACACTGTACCAAAATGAAGTCCCTACCTAATCCCTAACCCTACCCATAACTTTTCCCTAAAATCAGAGGGTAGGGTAATGAGAGGCGAATAGCACTGATGTGTAAGTACGTCACTGGTTCTAAGCCTAAACTTGACATATAACATAAACCTGTCCCTCAAATCTGATTGGTTGATTGGAAAGTTGATCCAAGAACATGTGGTACTGAAATCACTCTCTCTCTCTCTCTCTCTCTCTCTCTCTCCAACGTTTGAGCCTATAAATAAACACAAACAAACTTGTCTCTGAAACCGGTCTAACAGCGTGATTGCAGATCCCGTCACTTTTAGGTGTAACTACAACACAACTCCACTTCCCATGATCCCCTGAGAACAGATCTCACTTCTCCAGCCCGCTCGGATCCACAAAGGGTTTTGCTTGGCAAGTGTTAATAAGCAAGACGCTTTGGCAGAGTCACAGACAACCAGCAGCTTTCCTTCCCATGATGCCCGAACTCATGCAGTAGCAGCATGGCTGTTCAAGGTAAGGCTTTCAAGAGCTATTTAGGCTTAAATATGTTTATGTATTGAAATGAACGCCACACACACATACACACAGGATTGGGATTATGATTGGCTGCCGATCAGCCGCAGATCTTTGCCCTGCTCTTACTGGAAACCTATGACATGGAGATGGGCTCGCGGGGCCCGTGCGTGTGTAACCAGCCTATGCATGCAGTGTAAAGATCGAGGATCTGCATCATTCAGCATCTGCGCGCTCATCCTCTGATTCACAGAAGAAGACCACTGAGAGGAGCAGAACACACATGTGCATGCTCACAATCCTCCGTGTTAGTGTGTAAACGCAGTATCTCTTTGCCTCTGGTGATTCGGATGCGATGCGCGCTTCATTGAGGAGCGGATTCGCGCGAGCGCGTTATTAATCAGTTTTCATAAGGCGCGTCTGTTAGACAGGTGTTTGGTTTGTTTCGACCACCTGCTCTGGTGCCATGATGTTAGGGCAATCTCCACACCTCATCGGAGGAATCCTCTGGATTCAGAACCCAATGCGAGGTAGGTCTATTTCCAAAGACATCGAATTGTTGTGTCGAATGACGTCTTATCGATCGTATTGGCCGATCAGTCGAACTAGGAATAATGTAAAAGAATTGAAATCACTTAAAACACGTGATCTAGTGAATCATGCTTATTAAATTCGGTCTGTGAAATGACGGGATGTAGCTAACGCTTAGGGCTAGTTGTCATTATACTTCAGTAACTATTTGTAAGGGTCTTTATATTCAGAAAGTGAGTTTTTGTATGATTATGCCTGAAGTTATCGGATATCTCCTCTGTTCTCCCACTGGATAAAAGGATTCCTTAAACATGTTTATCTTTTGTGACAACATGCCCCACAGCCCTGCGTGCTGCCACTGTACAGTTCAGTAAATGTGTTATTATGTAACAGTGGATCCTGTCCTTTAACAGCCTATTATAGACTTTTCAGCAGAAAGTTATGAAAGAAACACAAAGCTTTTTGGATAGGTTCACTTTACAGAAATATAGCCTAATGATTAATCTACTAAATAAACTGAACTTTTGAAGAAAAAATATATTTGATCCAGTAGGAACTTGTTTGATCTGATTTGGTCTGGTCTGGTTTCAAATACAGTAGGGGAGACCGGGACGGTTGTAACACTTTTTTCCTCATTACCTAAAACTACCTCTTTTTTTTAGCTACACGTCTAACACTTTTAGGCAAAGTACCCATTTGTGTCTACTACAAATTGCAACAATTTAAATTTCTTCAAAAATATCACAGACTTTGTGAGATGATCATGAATACAAGGTGGTCCTTTGTTACAACTTACCCACCACTGGGGTAGGTTGTAACACATACTGGGGTCAGTTGTAACAGGTAGACAAAATGCACAATAACTAAGGGTACTCCTAGTCATATGCCACAACATGTTTATTTTAAATTAATGGCTGCAACAATAAAATATCTGTGAATTTGGAGAGTGTATGCATATTTTGTGTGTTTGTGACAGTCTTTGATTTGTGCATGCACAAGTGTGCGTTTGTGTGTGCATGTCTGTATGTGCTCATTCATATATGTGTGTGTATATATGTGGTCATGTTTTTCAATCCCAGTGGGGACTTAAACCTCACCTGAGTTCTAGCCATTCTGTATAATTATCAAAATCACAAAAATGTTCATTTGTTATGTGTATGGGGATGGTTGTAACTCGTTAAAAACACGTGTTGCAACCTACCCCGGCGCCACTGTTACCATTGTTTAAATAGCTGTATCAGAGGAGTGCTTTAAAATTAGCAGGAGGTTGACGCACCATTTTTTACTGTAGAAACTCTAGTTTGACCTAATATAACTCATACAGCATTGTCTACTGTACAACGGTAGCAGAAAAAAAAATCGTGTTAAGTTTTTTTAAAATTTCTTACATCAGAATTAGATTTTCTGCTTTAACTTCATGAGAGATAGCAACACAGACTTGAAAACCTCCATGTGAGATCATGAACGAAGCCTGAGGAAACTGAAACTGTCACATGACTCCTATCTTATCCCTGATTGGTGGAATTGGTAGTGTTACAACTAACCCCGTGTTACAACTGTCCCGTTTAGCATTTGTTGAATTGCCATGCTTGAGTATAAATAACATTTTGCTTTTGATTTAAAAAAAAAAAAAAGTTTAATTATTAGAGCCTTCATTTTCTACATGCATCTTGAGAATAAATGTGATTAAAGCATCACTTAATTAAAGTTGAATGGAGATGGAGATAAAACATCCCATAACATTTTAGTTTTTAACATTGTTTTGGTGGTTCCATCTTTAATTGAGGTGCCGTACTGTACTAAATGCTGTCACTTGCACCCTGTAGGGGCAAAAGCCCAAATTCAATTTCTAAACCTTTTGTTGTCCGCATACTGAAGAAGTCCTGCTTCAGCATATACAGTCAAGAGATAGAGAACTGGAGTATTTCTGCTTTACAAACAAAACATAATGGATCTTTAGGGAGAGTACATGTACAATATTCCTCTGAAAAATGGAAACTGCCTTAATATCTGTGGCAAAGCTGAGTGATTATACATATTAAACACTTTCTGGTAGGATATTGCATCTCAGGGGTGTGCTTGTGTAAATGCTTTTGCTCTTCAAAACACGTCTGATTCTTCTTCGTGATTGGTCTTCAGGGACGTGACATACAGTAAACGCTGAAACCCAGACGGCAGTGTGACTGGAGGGCTGATTAGTTAATGCTCTGCTGAGTGATTCCTCTTTAGTGGACGCTGTTCTGCTTTTAGAGTGACGTTTACACTTTATAAGACAGCAAAACACTAGATTTGTGTGCACTAAAGTACATTTTTCAGATATTACCAATAATGTAGTGTGTCTCTTAGCTCCGCCCTCAAACACTAGTGTATCTGAGACTGGGAGAGTTTGGTTTGTGTTGTTTGTGTCGAGAAGACGCTGTTTTCTGCTGACAAAGCAAATCCACTTTGATGAGACTGATACGAGTGAAACCCACGCCATCGTTACAGTTCATATCACTGTGATCGATAGCTGAGGTTCAGATATGATAATGAGCGTTTGCTTTCTGACCAATCACAGCAGAGCAGCTCTCAGAGAGGCGGAGTTTAGAGAGACTAAACTAAAGAATCTTTGAACGAACCGTTTTGAACACTGTGAGAAAAGAGCTGATGCTGCAATTAATATTATGAGAAATTAGTGTTTTTTTGATCTTGGATGCATGTAAATATTTTGCAGGAGATTCCAAAAGAAAATTAGAAACCTTTAAAATGGCATAATAGGGGCACTTTAAGCAGCAGAAATATGTATGTTATGTTGAAATGTTCGGCGAGTATAAAAGGAGGATTGCTTCCAGTTATGCTTCTAGTGTGTAAAAGGAATATGTGTTGGAATGGCCTGGTGACGGATCGCTCACAGTCACACGAGACATTCGAAGACATTTGCATTCTCAAGCCGCTGAACTGACTCAAGATCAAAATGCTGAGAGACTGACTCTCACACACTCCATGGAGGAGTCTGAATCTGATGTGCTGAAACACACTGCTGATATACGAACATGTCGTCAGATAGACTAGGTTATGACGCAATTTTTAGCCTATTTTTACAAGAACGTCTTCTATGTGGCCATAACGTAACATACAAAGTAATGGAGCCTTTATACATTGTCGTTTTTCTTTAGAAATAAATAATGGATAAATGGAGTCTTTGGACATCTCAGATGTAAAGTTATTTGCTATCAAAGTGATGCCAAAATGAATGGGAGTCAATGGGATGCTAACAGCAGGTGATAGCCCGCTACATTGGCGGCCCCGGAGGCAGCTTCAACTTCCGACTGATGGATTACCCCCTTGGGTAAACATGGTGACGTTTTTTTGTGGGCGGAGCTTAGGTGGAGGCAGAATGATCCCTTCCGCCGATTCACTAACACTAGTTGGCAAGTATTGTTAGCTTGTCTTTTAAAGGTGCCCTATAATGTGAAATTAAATTTATTTTGGCATGGTTAAATAACAAGAGTTCAGTACATGGACATGACATACAGTGAGTCTCAAACACCATTGTTTTCTCCTTCTTACTTCAATCTCGTTTTTGAAAAACTGGCGAATCTCCACATAATACCGACTGTTACGCAACAGTTGGGATCATTAATATGTATGACCCCTAACATTTGCATATGCCAGCCCATGTTCAATGACCGACGAGACGGACTGAGCTGCGCAGCCGAAGCATGGGAGTTGATCAGTGTTCGGATGTACACATAAACACAAATGTATATTTTAGTTTCATTCTGTCCGAGCCTCTGAAGAAACAATGGGTTAATTTTATTTTCTCTGGAAATTTTCAAACATTTCACAGATGACTGTTTCCTCAACTTGCCAAGAGCTGGCCTCGGATTGAGCTGATGTGTAATTGTTGTGCAAATTCAGACAGGTAACGTTAATCTTTCACTTTAAAATTGTTCAATACTGTTTATGCACCAGTAAGTCAAGAAGCCAGTGACAAAAATATCAACTTCACATAATTTCTTTTAGTAGGATGAAAAAAAAATCGTATTTAAATTGTGAATAAATTATATACAGAAAGCGATCAAAAAACTATCTTTCCACACAGCACGAGTTTATCTGGACACTTGCCAAACTCGTTATGAATTCAATGACGGAAGTTACACTGCACAACGAAGCTCTTACTGTATGTACCGTATTGTGTCTGCATTAGTGAAAGCAGAGAAGGCAGAAACTGCATTGCAATGATAATATCTTCATCCTCGCGATCGACAGACTGTACTCTGCTGCTTAATGCTCATCACAGCAACATTTTGTGATGGGAATAGATCTAAATACTTCAAAAACATCTCACGATTCGTTAATCTCGATAGCTGTAATAGTAAAAACCTATAATAGCTGTAGTAAAATTATTCGAGAGAGTTTCACATGTAATACATAGCTATTTCAAATGCAAGCATGTCAGCCAATCACAGCAGAGGCTGGTTACACACAGCAGACACGCCCCTTCAATCAGAGTGTTCAAAGCAGAGGTTAAAATCAGGCTGCTGGGAAAAATGCCTTTTATTTCTAAATTATGACTATTTTTTATCTAAAAAACATACTAACATTATAAGGGCAACCCAGGAAACAATAAAATAATTTAAAAAAACATTCTAGGGCACCTTTAAAGGGGTCATGAACTGGTTTTTAAAATTTTATTATATTGTTGTCTGAGGTCAATTTATGACGTTCGCTTGGTTTTTGCATTCAAAAACATCAAAATTAATAAGAAATAGGCTATTTTGTACCCAAGTTGTGAGCCTACCTAAAAAAAGGAAAAACCAGATAAACGCCCACTGCTGTGAGTGGATAACAGTTTTGCATATTATAATGAGATACCTCAGAGTCTCCTGGTCTGTTGCGTGGAAGAGAAAACTTTACTACAAGGCACTGCACAAAATTCTGTATTGCTCGGTAGCTGGATCCAGTTTGTCATCATGAGGTAGGCATGTATGTTACTTAGCTATGCATGTAATGCGCGAATCGGTGGGCGGGGCTAAACCAGCCGTGTTGAAGCAGGCATTGATCTTCTTCTGGGGGTGGTGTTTTAACAACTTTGACGTCATATTTCCCCACTTTTAAAAACGAGTCGTTTGTTGAGCCTGGTGTCAATAAAAGCTTTTATTGGACTAACAAGGACGTTTTCAGTTCTGAAACTTACAGGATATTCTTATAATATGATGACCTCTTAGATGTCAAAAGCTCAAGGAAAATTAGATTTCTCAGTTCATCACCCCTTTAACAATGACTGGAGAAAATCCGATTTTATCTTAATGTGCAGGTCACTCAGTGTCCAGGACCGTGATTGTTATTTCCATAAGTTATTTTTAAGGGACGGAACTTCGTTACGTTACCTCGGTTGAGTGGCCTGACTTCTTCACCTACCTTATAGAGAAACTGATCGTAAAAAGAAAAGGAGGGCATATAAATCTTTAGATGCCTATAACTATATGGTCCTGTACAAGACTTGTGTGTACGATCTGCAGCTCTGCCGAGACGACGACAATGTAAAGAGTGACATTACGGTGTGATTTTAATGATGTGAATCTTTTCTAGAAATAAAAATTCCAGGTACAGCATATTCATTTTTCATAAATTATTCCACCAAACAACATAACAAGATGACATTTAATAATAGTAACAATAATTTAAGCTCCTTATTATGTAGCCGAAACCGTGCTGGTTTGTATAGACGAATCCGACGAGCGTTCTGTGTAGGCTGCCATCTTGTGGCGACGCCATTACTGGGCTGTTACCGGTATGCAAACAAACCATTGTGATAACGCACCTCGCAGAATGCACTGACAAGTCATTCTGCCTGGGTAACAGCTACACCCAGGCAGAATGACTTGTTGGGTTGATGATGTTAGATAGTGGCCTCCAGTCACAGATGAAGGTACAAACGATCTTGCAGATTATTTATGAAAATAGCTTGGCAAGCTAGCTAGGCTGACGTTAGCTAACGAGGATACTATAAAAAGATCTGTCCATTTGGCAACAGTAAATAAATGAATGACCTCAAATAAACGAGTATATGTTTTTCATTTGTGTCCATTATTTATCTAATTTTCACATTGCAAAAGGCAAGGGTAAGGTACAGCTAGAAAGGATACATAATATCGACCAATTAGTGTTTTTAAACCATGGAAAGAGGTAAATATAACAGCAGGAGAACAGTTACATAATGTTACATTTAGCTCAGGAAAGCCATTTACTGACCAAAGAAGGTTCACTGAATAGAAAAAAAATAGCTAGAGAGGAGATTTGTCTGAGCACTATATTACATATTTATTATATTTCTTACTTATGTCAATCAATAATTGTTTGTATAACAAAAACTGTTATTATAAAAAAACATCCCTGTCTGTTGATATTTTTCACCCACTTCTGGCGAATGTCCAGCGTCTCGCCCAGGAAATCTGTGTAAACTGTATGGCACCAGACAGGGGCAGTCGACCCGGGGTATTTTATGTAGCTCACAATGTTTTCTCTTCCAAATTTTTACTGCCGCCATTGAAACAATTTAGAACGGAACATGTTTTCCCACTTGACATTATAATAGTTGTAACGTTAGTGACAGTCGTAAATCGCGGGCTGTTTATTCCATTGGACACAAGTTGCAACTAAAACACTACGAGGCAATGGCGCTACACTACCCAGCAACAGCTCAGCCCGCTTACTTCCGGCTATTTTGCTGCATTTGTCTATTGGCCGCCTCCAGTTTTCACTTTGTTTTGCCTCCAGCTAGCGCCGTGACGTAATTGTGACGTCGCTAAAGGGCAATTGAGTTGGCTGTATGAATTTTTTTATTAGAGAATAAACATGTTCTTTGTTATGTTTAAAGTTCAGACCTTCTGTACTTGCTGTCTTCAGGAGGGTTATTCTTTATTTAAGAAAATTCAGTCTAATCCTGACCTTTATTCACACTTTACCGTTGAATAGATTGGGGTCAAATTATGTTTATTTTTTTAAGAAATTAATACTTTTACTCTGCGATTATGCATAAAATCAATTAAAAATTACAGTAAATACTTTTAAATTGTTACAAAACATTATATTTGAAATAAAATATGTTCTTTTAATGTTCTACTCATCAATCCAAAAATTATGTAGGTTTTTAAGTGAGAGAAACTTTTCTCAAGGTATGAATAGTTTAGTAGATGTTTATTTTATGATGTCATGAAAATTCATTGTGCGTAGCGAATGGGTTATTGAAACTGGGATATTGAAATCGGCTGACTTGCAGATATTGGAAATGCACTTGAGTGTTGGTGTAGCAACTGTTTCTGATGGAAACAGATTAATAATGTGTCATGTACCAGTTTGAGAGGTTTAACTTCGGCACTATTAATAGTTGCAATTTTCTTTAATTGTTCTTTTTTTCCTGTTTTTAAAGGGATACTCCACAACATAATCTATTACAATAAAGTTTAAAGGGGTACTCCACTTTTTTTGGAAATAGGCTCATTTTACCACTACCCCAGAGATAAACAGTGGGGTTTTACTGTTTTCAAATCCATTCAGACAATTTTCTGAGAATTAGAAGAATATCAGTAACCAGACAGTTTCTGGTCTCATTGTCTTACATAGTAGGAAAAAATGTATACTATGGAAGTCAGTGAGACCAGAAACTGTCTTGGTTACTGATATTCTTCTAGTAAATATCAGAAAATCAGCTGAATGCATTCGAAGCGGTAAAACTCAACTGAGGGAGTTCACTCAAAAAAATTATATGTTTGCTTTAATTAATTTTAATTTGTCAACAGGTTCCACATAACTGGATTACGTTAATCAAACATAATTTGTTCATGTAACTTCAACATAATAGAATTATGTAATTTTAAATTACCCAATTTAAGTAGTCTCAACGTGAATTTTTAAAGGCTTCCTGACATGGTTCAAAGGCATTCTGTTATATTCATTCATCCATTTATATTTCATTTGATTCAGTGACATTTAATTAAATTGATAGACTTTAGCTAACCATTAGCTAGCAGAAGCACATATTAGTATCTTGAATACTAAGATTTACATGCTCCTTCATTCAAAGCAATTGAAAATAAGAAATCAGTCGACAGCCAAACAAAATGCTCCACTCTTCTCCACAATGGTAACCCACTGTAATTTAAATGGTTTAATAATTCCAATCAAATTTAACATTAAACACTATTGCACACTATCAAGTCTTCCCTTTTCTAAATTTCTCAAAAAAACGTAAAATAACACTTAATTATAACATTTATTCTCTCTAAATTCAAACATATGCAAAGCATTCTGGGAACTAAAAGCACTGCCCAGTTTCAGTTAAGGCAACACAAATCAAACATGTAATCCAACACAAACGGATTAAGTAAACTTAAGTTGTTCGTAGATTTAAGCAGATTGAACACAATAAAAATAAGTTCGGGCAAACTGGCAGTCGGTTCGCACTTTACTGCCACCCTCTGGATGTACACTTTTTTTTACTTAACATAAATGGTTTGTGTTTAGACAATACATTAGGATTTTGTACTGTCA
This sequence comes from Hybognathus amarus, assembly GCA_030378365.1. Classification (NCBI taxonomy): domain Eukaryota; kingdom Metazoa; phylum Chordata; class Actinopteri; order Cypriniformes; family Leuciscidae; genus Hybognathus; species Hybognathus amarus. Next base: position 47,778 of record JAQIUQ010005611.1, on the reverse strand, counting down.
AGTTGAGACACAATTACATAGACCTTAACAGAAAAAACATGTAAAGTCAAAAAACACAATTTTTATAGGTAAACTATATGATGTACTAGGTATATGTATATTATATAAGTGCACAACCTCCTTAGTTAATTTTTTGAGTGTTGTTAAATGAGCCTATTTCCAAAAAAGTGGAATATCCCTTTAAACTTTATTGTAATAGATTGTTTTACATTATTGAATGTTTCTTCAGCTCCAGCTCTCAAATATTATTATTTTGTACATATTTAAATCAGGCAAGTCTGATGTTAAAATTATTAAAACAAGTTGCACTCGTCTTTCTTGCGTCTATCCGGGTGAAACGCTTCTGGAACAAGAACAAATGTGGGTGGGGCTTGATTGTGTCTGTGGGGAATTGATTGGATGATTGTGGTTTGCTATTGGCTGACCTCATGTGACTGACAGATGGCCCCGCCCTCATCATCAGATAATTTATTCTGATTCAAGATTACAAGGCACATGAATTTAAAACGATGTGCACCGATAAATCATTTAAAATAAACATTCCAATATTGCCTAAAAAATAATGTGAATTTTGTTTGTAAGGTGACTAATGGTGTAAAATGATTCTTGTTGAGATTTCAAATATGCACTCATCGGTCAATCATTGAAGATTTGATTTCAGCATGCATGTTGTTCAAGTATTCCTCAGTGAGTTTTCTAAGTTGACACACCTGAGCAATGTAAAATATGCGTTTCTCAAGTGCTAAGCTGGGGTAAAAGTCACTTTCTTATCTTGGAACATCATATACACTCACCGGCCACTTTATTAGGTACACCTGTCCAACTGCTCGTTAACACTTAATTTCTAAGCAGCCAATCACATGGCGGCAACTTAGTGCATTTAGGCATGTAGACATGGTCAAGACAATCTCCTGCAGTTTAAACCGAGAATCAGTATGGGGAAGAAAGGTGATTTGAGTGACTTTGAATGTGGCATGATTGTTGGTGCCAGAAGGGCTGGTCTGAGTATTTCAGAAACTGCTAATCTACTGGGATTTTCACGTACAACCATCTCTAGGGTTTACAGAGAATGGTCCGAAAAGAAAAAAACATCCAGTGAGCGGCAGTTCTGTGGGCGGAAATGCCTTGTTGATGCCAGAGGTCAGAGGAGAATGGCCAGACTGGTTCGAGCTGATAGAAGGGCAACAGTGACCCAAATAACCACCCGTTACAACCAAGGTGGGCAGAAGAGCATCTCTGAACGCACAGTACGTCGAACTTTGAGGCAGATGGGCTACAGCAGCAGAAGACCACACCGGGTGCCACTCCTTTCAGCTAAGAACAGGAAACTGAGGCTACAATTTGCACAAGCTCATCGAAATTGGACAATAGAAGATTGGAAATACGTTGCCTGGTCTGATGAGTCTCGATTTAGCTGCGACATTCGGATGGTAGGGTCAGAATTTGGCGTCTACAACATGAAAGCATGGATCCATCCTGCCTTGTATCAACGGTTCAGGCTGGTGGTGGTGTCATGGTGTGGGGAATATTTTCTTGTCACTCTTTGGGCCCCTTGGTACCAATTGAGCATCGTTGCAACGCCACAGCCTACCTGAGTATTGTTGCTGACCATGTCCATCCCTTTATGACCACAATGTACCCAACTTCTGATGGCTTCTTTCAGCAGGATAATGCGCCATGTAATAAAGCTGGAATCATCTCAGACTGGTTTCTTGAACATGACAATGAGTTCGCTGTACTCAAATGGCCTCCACAGTCACCAGATCTCAATCCAATAGAACATCTTTGGGATGTGGTGGAACGGGAGATTCGCATCATGGATGTGCAGCCGACAAATCTGCGGCAACTGTGTGATGCCATCATGTCAATATGGACCAAACTCCCTGAGGAATGCTTCCAGCACCTTGTTGAATCTATGCCACGAAGAATTGAGGCAGCTCTGAGAGGCAAAAGGGGGTCCAACCCGTTACTAGCATGGGGTACCTAATAAAGTGGCCGGTGAGTGTACATTTCTTGAACTACACCATGTATCTTAAAAATAAAGGTTCTTTATTGTATTGATGTTTCATTGACAAACCTTTGGAATCTTTCCATTGCACAAAAGTTTCTTAATAGTGGAAAAAGGTTCTTTGGGAAACATACACTTGTTCTTCAATGACATTGCTGTGAAACACCCCTTTTAGAAGCGTTATGTTTTAAAAGCATCGATCTCAGTAAATCTTCAAAGAAACCTCACACATACTGAGACTCAGACTTGAGCTGATAATCGATATGGATTGTTCTGCATGTCTATTTATTCACTCCTCAGCTATTTTTACTTTAGAGAGTTCGCTGATGCCAAAGGGAAGGGATAAAGATAGTCAGTCTAATTTAAGATCTGATTAATATTCATCTGAATCGAGGCTAGAGGAGCTGGCTGCCATTGTCATCGTTCTCTTCTGTCGTCTTTGCTGATTATTTTGCTGTAATTGAAGCACTTTGGCATTCTCAGCTCTCATTTAGTGAATTTTTACCAAGTAAAGGATGGATTGATCTGATACTGAGCTTTATAAGACTAAGATGCTGGACTGGTTGAAGTGCTGAAGTGTCAATTTATGGTGCATGTCAGTTTATTTTTAACATATTTAGTTTATGCAAGGATAAGCTTCTTAGATGAATGCTAAGTAAGCAGTGTTGTTCTGACTGTTAGGGTCAATAATAATAACTCATCCGCTGTCATTACGTGTCACAAACCTTCAGTCAGATTGCAATCATTGCATGCCTTGAATGAATCACACTGAACCGAAATATGTTTCAGAGCATTGGTTTGTATGGCTAAGACTAGGGATGCAGAATATATCGGCCACCCTATCAGTATCGGTCAATAGATGTTCATTTTTAAAGGTGCATTGAGCAACATTGCATGTTAAAAATACCAGTTTTTCATACCAATACATGCTTAACCCCCTGGGGACCAAGGTGTATTTGTGTGATAATGTCAGTGCAGTCAAATCAATGAATTAAATTCTGTTTGCATCATTGATCATCATTTCCCTGTAATGCTGCTTTGAAACAATCTGTGCTGCAGAAATAAAGCTGACGTGATCTGACTGTATGTTGCTGAACTTCATGTATTGTATGCTAATTTGTCCAGGAAATAGCGAGTGTCGGGTTTCACCTTTGCTACATCTCAAACAAGCAGCTGAAAGTTTTGAGGTCATAGCTGATTATAGCTTACCTTAGACTCTTTTCAATGGCATAAAGAACACAAAAAAATAGAATAAAATAAGATGACAGGTTCTCCTTTGTGGATCTTGAGAGAGTTTTATAAGCAGAAAGTTCACAGTCTCAGTGGACAGACTCCTTGTTTCTGTAACAACAAATCACAAATCCCTAAAATAGGATTTTGAAATGCTTTCAAAATTCTTGCTCCTGATTAAATATTTATATCTGTCTCGGTACTTTGAATCCATATTAGCTTGCGCTGCTTGCTATTTATAATCTCTCTTAAAGACCTTGACTGTTTCAAATGTGCAGCGAGCATTTCGCCTCTGTTTTGTCGGCTAAGCAAGTTCGGTGGGCCAAATGTTGAGGATGTTTTTTTTTAGAGTAAAGTTGTGTCTATTTAAAATGAGTCACTACATTTCTTTTTTTACTTGTTTAAATAAGTGATATATTAGGAGTACATTGTTGTAGTTTTTTAATGTTGGAATTGTAGAGAAACAAAGACCTACAGTAGAGGCATTAAAGAGATCTATTATGTGCTTCTACAAAGTCTTGATGTTGTTTTTAGGCTCTATAAAAACCTTTTCCTGCTTGAATGTTGATTGAAATACCTTTTTTTTAAAGAAATGGGGGATAAGAGGCCATATTATTACCTTGATGTTGTTTTCAGGCTCTACTAGAACAGGTTTTCCTGCTTGAATTTTGATTATTCTCCTCATATAATATTGTTGCGGCTCCTGTCTTCACAAGCTGCGTTCCAGTCCACTTTTAGACACGTACTTGCGAACTTCCCTAAGAACTTCCCCTCAGGGGAATCCCTGCCGCCATTTTGAAGTGCGTTCCACTTCGTGAAGTGAACAAGGGAAGTTTATATGGACAGACACTCGTTCCCTCGATTTAGACCGAGGGAGTAAGTCTACTTCATATGTGCACTTCAGGCATCTATATATCCCACAATGCAGTATGATTGTGACGTAACCACAGATCGTCTAATCACCACCACAACAAACTCTCTATGACATATTAATTATAATTTATTCATTTATTTTAAAATAACCCAAACACACCTATATACAGTACATGTGGATGCTGCATTAAACAAATTTGTAAAGGGAAAAAAGTTAATAATAAATCAACTCATAGCTGATTCAAAGTGATCAAGGGCTTAGGATGTTCCAGTTCAGCTCATTGCGGTTTCCGCCAGTAGTGGGCACTCGTGCAACGTAAGCAATGACGTACATCCGAGTGAACGAGACGGAGGGAAGTTAGCGAGTGAAGAGCATGGCAATTTTGGACTGGAACACAGCAACAGTCTGTCAGTAACGCTGTGTTTACTTCCTGTCTCTATGAAGCCCCTCCTTCTGAAAAGCACACTGTGCTCTGATTGGTCAGCTGGATCAGTGTGTTGTGATTGGTCGAGTGCTTCGAGTGTGTTTGTGAAATGTCCCGCCCCTTTCCATAACCGCCAGTTTAACACACTAGTCAAGTCAATTTATTTATAGAGCACAATGTAAACACAACATTTGTTGATCCAAAGTGCTTTACAGATGGTCAAAGAAAGAAAAAAAAGAAAAAAAACTAACTACTCAACTAGGCCCCGCCCCTTTATTCTACTTATGAATTATTATTATTATGAGGAATATTGTGACGTGTTCATTCCCGGGAGAAACTCAAGACTACAGTGGAGGCATTTCAGGAGTTCAGAAACACTGACACTGATATATAAGTGCTCAAACAGGAAAATTAAACATGGAAAAAAAGCATTATTAGACCTTTTTAATACTTGGGAAATGTTATTCAGTCTTAACTTTTGACAAGATGTCATGCTGAATCACTTTAGATGTGATGAGGCAATCTCACACAGCGGTACCCTGAGATCCAGATTGGGTTTGGAGATGGAATGAATTGAGAAGACCCACACAGGCCAGGGTCCAATATCTCTATCCAATTCCTGAATTAAGGTGACCTACTTTACAGAGCAGGGACAATCCGTTTATCTTGGATGATGGCTTGAAATTGGGAATGGGAGCCAAGATTCGAAGCTTTTTCTTGGCTTACATATGGGACAATTAGCTCTGTCTTTCCCTCGGTCTTCAAGGAGCTCAATTAGAGCTTTAGTGAGCGTGTCACAAGGGGCCCGCAGTGTTTCAGCTTCTGAGTTTCTGAGTGAGTGCTATTGAACTTTCCTCTCAGATTTCAACAGCACAGGTCTGCAGATACAAGCTCAGTAGTCAAGTCGGTCACAATTATCAACTTTATTTAAACTCTCAGAGACCCATTAAAGGTGTTTTAAGTCGCCACTGGCTTCATGTTTTGTGGTGAATCTTGGATTTAAAAAGGCTTCAATGAGTTTTCCGCTTTGGACAATTTCATGGTTATTGTTAAATGTACAAATAAATAGTTTTGTTTTTTTCGGTAACTCAGCTAGTTCAGAGGCTAAAATTAGGATATGTAGCAGTTTTCTGTCACTCTAAACTTTCACTTTTCATGATGCATCTGAGATGCGCATTTAATATAAGGACAAATTATGCTTTTTTCAGGTCTATTTGTATCTTTCTGTAGTGTGCAATGTTGCTGTTTAAGCATGATAAAGCTCCAGTTATTCTCTATATCAGTGTTAGAGTTTCTGAACTCCTGAAACGCCTTTATTGTAGTCTTGAGTTTCTTCCAGGAATGAACATGTCACAATATTCCTCATTATAATAATTCATATGCAGAATAAAGGGGCGTGGCTTGGTTGAGTTAGTTAGTAGTGTGTTAAAATGGCAGTTCTGGAAAGGGGCGGGACATTTCCCAAACACACTCGTAGCGCTTGAACCAATCACAACACATTGCTCCAGCCGACCAATTAGAGCACAGTGTGCTTTTCAGAAGGAGGGGCTTCATAGAGACAGGAAGTAAACAGAGCGTTACTGACAGACTTGGAAAAGGGAGCCGCAACAATGGAGAATATGAGGAAAATAATCAACATTCAAGCATTAAAAACCTGCTCTACTAGACTTTGTTAAAGGGCATAAATAGCCTCTTTATAGGCCTGAAATGCATTTTGACCCTTTTAAAAGTTTTCACAGTAATAGAAGGCCAAGATTTCAGCATGTTTATCTCACAGCAGCTTGTTAAGCTCATCAGGCTACATTGGTGATCATTTGTAATGTTTATCTCTGATTTTCTGTGACTCTTTTGAGAGCATAATGTATACACTATAATATACGTTTACTTGGAAGATGCTAAATATGATTCAAAATAGCAATGGTGCTGTATTTCCCCGCCCAACCTGTTGCCGTGATACATTTTAAAGTTTGGGTTGCTCTACAGTATGTACATAGCACATATTTAGTAAAACAATGAATATATATTTTATAATTAATGTATTAAAGGTTCTCTATGTAACTTATTTTATAAAATGAATCTTTTTTTATTGCCTGTGTTTGAAGGGGTTGTAATCACACATTGCAATGATCCACTTTTCGGGTTTTGCTATTACCTCTGAAGGCCAATATTCATATTTATAAGTGAGGTCTCCGGGTCGGATTTCCTGCGAAATCCATCAGATGTGACGTGCATGCGTGCTCCCGAGCCTAGCTCTAGCCTCTCTATCCTACAGTCAAACATGCGAGATGCGACCAACGGCACTTCACCTGACGACATGGAGTCTGATAACCCCCAAAACGTCCTGCCTCCAGCACAACACAGACTCCAACACAAACTCCACATAAATATAAAAAACACAAAAAGTTTTATCTGCTCAAGCTCGTCAGGCAAAACGTGAATCTGATCGACTCTGGACGGAAACGCGGATCAACATGGTAAACTCTAGTGCAATAGCAAGGTAAACTCTACATGACACATGACATGAATACAAAAGAATGTTCCAGGATAACAGAAAGTCGGTGCTTTTAGGATGTAACTTATTTTATTTACTAGATCTACTGACTAACGTCACTCATCCACTACTGTCATATTGTTTATACACATTTCCAGCAGTAATGTCACTTCCTACGATCTTACTGATACACTGAAACTGTTCAGTTTAGTTCACTAACCGTTTTCGTTATCATATTATACATTGACCGATGTTGACATTGCTGATTGTGAAAGATACACGAATAGTTAGAGAAATGGCTCATGCTACATCACATGTCGGCTAAATGCACAGCAGTTTATTGTAACATGGACGAGCACAGAGCATTTGTTCAACGTCAAGCTGATAAAAGTAGGCTATTATTGTACCTGCAGTGGGAGTTTACATTAGTTTCCAGCATGTTGTGTGATGATTTCGCCGTTGCGTTGAAAGTCTCCCTGTGGCCGGTAGTGAATGCTCGCTCTTGAGATAGATCACGCACACGAGCACGAGCGCTCTTGATGCATTCTGAAACATCCCCACTAGTGGCCGCTAAAAATCGCATAGAGCACCCTTAATAAAAAATATTAATTTCCACAGTGGGTTACTGAGGGTTAAGTAAATTCAAAAGTAAGTTTACTTTTATTGACTACAGTACCATCAAGATTGCTTGCACAGTGTGATATATTTCCTGCAGTTGTGTAATTACAATATCCCAAAAGTCTCCAAAGTTCTTTTGTTTCAGAGAAATTCCAATTTTAAAATAAGTGGCCGTCCCAGAAAAAAAATTCGCCTGTAAATGACGCAATATCCGCGCTATCCTCGTTTCCGCGCTCGCATTTGCCATAGCCATGACTTAACCATGGCGACAGACGCGGACAACTGCATAGTGAGTAACGTTTAGTGGCACCCAGTTCTTGTTTCGTTGCAATCATAGACCATGGCAAGCAGACTTTGGGACAAACAAGGAGAACTAGAATGAGGATCAATATCAGCGTGATGTTTTTGAGATGCCGAGAGCTAGCGTCCGAGACTGACTTCCACTCGACAGAGAGCTAGCGTCCGTGACTAATTTGGACTTGATGCAGACAGAACTTCACGAGTCACGACTTTACAGCTTTATTAGACAGGTGAGCAAAAGTATATAAAACAAATCAATGTTATAACGTTAGCTTGACATGATGAAATTTTAGAATATGGTCAGTATGTTATTCTTATGTTGATCAAGCTGCTAGTTTCGTATCGCAAACTTAAACGCGTAGAATAACATTATAACTTTCAACACACATTTAAATGCTGTTTAGTGTGATAGTGTAACATTATTCCAAGTGGAACAGCGCTGCGTTTCCTTCACAAATTTAATTCATGTAATAAACTGACCTGTGTGAGTAATCCAGCACTTGCGTGTAGTTCAATAGGATGAAATTTCCTTATTCCTTTATATCCGCGGGACTCAGCGTGTGATATATGTATCCTATTAGCAATCGTGACCTGCTTCATACCACTGTAATGTTAAAAAACATGAGTGTTTTCACTAATCCTTAAACATTATTAGATCCATCAGCTTGACAGCAGGTCCGATCATTCAGAAATCCCAGTTTAATAGTAATGTAATGAAATGGTAAGTGTTATGAAGCTGTTTTTCCCAGAGAGGATTTGATTAATCTAAGTGTAGTGTCTCTGGTCACAGTTGTTGGTTTCTCCTGTAATATTTACAGTACAGTATATTATTGCTCACAGCCTCCATCACACAGTGCTGGACAACATTGGAAGTGAACTGGCCTCACCGCTTTATATCTTCACCCGAATAATGATGTTGTGTTCTGAATCAGCTGATTCTCCACTATCTCCACTTCAGTTTCTGGGTCACAAACACACCACTTTTAAAGCCTGCCATGATCCAGTCTGACTATAACATCACTGCTGAAGAACACTAGAGGCCAACAGCAGTGTAGGCGTGACGTTCACACACTATCGAGTTTCATCGACTTACTGTTCATTCATCCTTTCCGGCCTTTCACATTATAGGAATAGCTTCACTGTAAATCAGCTCTGCTTTCCACACTTTTGTTTTCTTGTGAAAAATCCCTAATGCTGTTCGTACAATGTGTACGACCCTCTTTTTACAATGTGTACGACCCTCTTTTTCACACAATGACGGATCATGAAGTCAATTTTTGCTTTAAAAAAGTCATATGATAACATTAAAATTAACAAACTGAATTTCAGGACTTTTTTCCCCTTCCATTCATCCATAGCACTTCAGTTCGATTCTCAATGGAAGCTAATCTGGTGCTCACCAAGGCTGCATTTATTTGATTAAAAATAGGAAAATTCTGGAATATTATTACAATTTAAAAAAGCTCTGTTCTATGTGAAAATACACTCACCTAAAGGATTATTAGGAACACCATACTAATACTGTGTTTGACCCCCTTTCACCTTCAGAACTGCCTTAATTCTATCATATGTGGCATTAATTCAACAAGGCGCTGAAATGTTGGCCCATATTGATAGGATAGCATCTTGCAGTTGATGGAGATTTGTGGGATGCACATCCAGGGCAACTAAACTCCCATTCCACCACATCCCAAAGATGCTCTATTGGGTTGAAATCTGGTGACTGTGGGGGCCATTTTAGAACGGTGAACTCATTGCCATGTTCAAGAAACCAATTTGAAATGATTGGAGCTTTGTGACATGGTGCATTATCCTGCTGGAAGTAGCCATCAGAGGATGGGTACATGGTGGCCATAAAGGGATGGACATGGTCGGAAACAATGCTCAGGTAAGCCGTGGCATTTAAACGATGCCCAATTTGCACTGAGGCGCCTAAAGTGTGCCAAGAAAACATCCCCCACATCATTACACCACCACCACTAGCCTGCACAGTGGTAACAAGGAATGATGGATCCATGATCTCATTCTGTTTACGCCAAATTCTGACTCTACCAGTGTCTCAACAGAAATAGAGACTCATGAGACCAGGCAACATTCTTCCAGTCTTCAACTGTGCAATTTTGGTGAGCTCTTGCAAATTGTAGCCTCTTTTTCCTATTTGTAGTGGAGATGAGTGGTACCCAGTGGGGTCTTCTGCTGTTGTAGCCCATCCGCCTCAAGGTTGTGTGTGTTGTGTCTTCTTCACAAATGCTTTGCTGCATACCTTGGTTGTAACAAGTGGTTATTTCAGTCAAAGTTGCTCTTCTATCAGCTTGAATCAGTTTGCCCATTCTCCTCTGACCTCTAGCATTAACAAGGCATTTTTGCCCACAGAACTGCCGCATACTGGATGTTTTTCCCTTTGCTATAAGAAAATATTTTCTTGATATGATATGTCATTCTACTTCGCTACTTTACATTGCTTTGTAATTATTATTCAATTTTACTAGCAATCTCTGAGTTAAAATTACATTTCAAAGTAAATCCTGCTCTAGTCTTTTCAGTGCAATACTTTTTTTTCAGGATTCTTTGATGAATAGAATGTTCAGCATTTATATAAAAAAACATTGTAACCGTCACTTTTGATCAAATTAATATATTAAGCTGTATTGATTGCTTTACATAATAATAATAATCGTACTGACCAAAACGTTTGTACCATAGAGTACACTACAGTGCACGATATAGCACATTGCTTAAGCTGCTTTTTGTTTGTTTTTCACAGACATAATTATATCCTTGAAATTTCTCCTTTAATTTTATGTGAACATAATAACATATGTTTGGGTCGAACTGGCTCTTTAAATGAGTGTCAGGAAAGCAGGGCTGGATTGAACAGTGAAGCATCTCTTTCTCTTCTTCAGTCTCTCGCTCCCTCCTTCCCTCAGTGCGCATGTCGTTCAGAAAGGAGAAGAATGTCCCGATCTATATTTAGAGTAAAGGCAGAGAAAGCCTTCAAGCCCCGGCACATCTAAACGCCCCTCAAACACACAAATCAGGGGCAATGCTGTGTCTCTGAGATCATCTGAATGTATCATGAATATCCTGGTTTTAATGGAGTGTGGACTGAGAGATGTAGAGCGAGGGAGAGGCGCAGGGAATCGGAGGGAAGGGAACGCCACGTGCTTTGCATGCTAATCTGCTTTTTGTTTCACGACTGCGTGTGTCTCTCGTGAGATGCTCTGTGTTCGGGAATATTTCCAGCGTTCCCAGTCCAGTGAGCGACAGCAGAGCAGTCAGTCGTTCTGTTCCTCGAATTGGGTTGATGACCTGTTACACAACGACACAGGCTGTGTTTGCATCACATCACAATTACAGTGCTATCCAAAATTAACATTTTAAACATTTATTGTTACAAATATGCACAGCTTTTCTTCCGAAAGAGATTTTGCAGATTGTTGGAGCTGGCGCACACAAAAGGCAACATAAAGCATCATCAAAAGTATGAATTATGCATTTAGCTGTCTATATACATTTTTATATTTATATAATAAGACTGAATGTCTGAATCCATATGATAGCTTAGCTGTGTCATTTTGAGATACTATTAGAGTTTTGGTTGGATTTATGTAACTATAAATTATGCATGCATGCAACTAACCCTATCGTTAACTATTATTACTCAGTACTTAAAGGAGCTGTATGTAAAAAATGTATTTAAAATAATCATAAAATGGCCCTGATGTATCACTAGACATTAAGAAATCATGTTCATTTCAAATACTTATATCACTGACAACAGTAGTCCAGCCAGGATATTGTCATTTAAAAAGTAAAGTTGCAGCCCTCAACTGATGTTGATGTTGTCATGTTGTGTTTTGGTATGATGCTCCACCCTCTCACCGATCTACCAGTCAGCTGCTACAAATGTGTCAGATAAAAAAAAGTTGGATCCTGCCGCCTATCTGGCAACCTCAAGTCGGGGGAAGGGATACACTGCTCTACGGTATTTTGAATGTTATTGCAGTACCAGTTTTGGCCACAATCTTACATAAAGCTCCTTTAAATGCATAAATACACTAACACAGACACCTTAAAATGGAGTTGCCATAGTTTTAAATATTATTTTTGAATTAATTAAAAATATATATTTTCTGTGTCAATTCTGAATTTATTTTATTGTAAAAAAAAACTTTATATGTAGTTTTAATTATCTTTTTGCTATATCTGTTTTAGTACATCGTTAATCTAAATGAAAATTAGGAATTTTGGAAACTACACTATAAGAAATATTGTTGTTTCTGGTTAAAGCAACAGATTTTTTAATGATTTTCGATTTTTCAATTAATTTAACTATACTCTAAACCGCAATTTACTGTATTTGTTTATCATTTGCTTTGCTAAGAAAAAGAGCAGCTTGGACATTCTGCTAAACTTCTCCTTCTTGTGTTTCTCAGAAGTCATACATGTTTTAAAAAGACATGATGGTGAATAAATAATAACAGAATTATATATTTATTAGTATATAGTTCTGGGATAAAAATGATTGTATTATTTGATTATGATAATCAGAAACATCTCTGTCTACATTAACCCATTGGTTTGGTTCTCTCTGACAAATATCAAATCCTTGGTTATGAGTTTATGTGTCTATCATCTTTATGCTTCATGATTCATTACAGTTTTTCTCGATTGTTTACACACATTTCCTGCAAGTATGCCTCATACTCTCAGAACTCTACACACAAATCTAAACACACACACAATTGGCAAAACCCCTCAATTCTACTGCAAAATGAAACTTTACATTCAAAACAATGATATATATTCTCAAAATGATATTTTATTTTCAAATGACACACACAAACCATTATATGAATAAACATTTATAAGAACCAGTTAAACAATGATGTGCTCAATGTAAAACAAAAGACAAAAACTTTAATCTTAGTGAGGAGGCGGGGCTGACCCCGTTGCTATGTATGACACACTCTTTTGAAGACTGTGATTGGTTGGTTATCCAAGAAGGGAAAAAAAGAGCAATGTGTGAGTTTACTCACACATATATACACACACACACACACATTAAATACATTATGTATATACTGTACACAAATCCTTTTTTTACCAGGTATTTGATTGGCTTAGAGTGATAAAAAAAACACTTTCCATTCTTTCCAATTACACTACTTGCTGTCTATTTAAGTGGTGGTTTGAATGTTGGTTTTAATATAGCAAACATGGAATAAAAAATGAGAAAGATGAGAAAGCCCAACTGGACAGAAGAACAGTGTTTACTGTTAGCCCAAGTTAGTGGATGAACACAAGATCATCATTAAAGAAAAAAATTTGGGCCGGGTGTCACGGCACAAAGCAAGAAGCAGACGTTGGAGCTATAGCGCAAATTATTAATGGTTCATTCCCCTGCTTGCGCACATCAGGGAAGCCTACTATATTCATTAATGCAGTTTTATTTAGCCTATAAGGTGGCATAGTAAGAGGTTCTGAAAGTGATGTAACTGTTTGTGTGATCACTGTTTACAGAAGTTGTGACAGACCCATATCACTGCTGTTTTATTGCATTTTCCCATTTGCCAAATATCTTAATGTAGTGATTAGGCTACTTTCATTTCTGGCGTTATGGCATTGTGATGTGTCGGAGATATTAGCGTGTCTAATAAGATCAGTCACAAACATAATCCCTGCACGATCTTGTTTATATATATATATATATATATATATATATATATATATATATATATATATATATATATCGTCTATTAACTCACTGTCGTCTATTGCAACACATTTCTTTTCCCTCTTCATAGTCTTTTCTGCCATTTTCTCCTCTGCTAAAGAAACTCTTAAGCCTCTTAAAAGTCCTCATCCATACTTCTAACAATTTTGACCTTAAGACCTCTTTTAAGGGTTAAGATTCTTCCTGAATTACTTTTTTCTTTACTAGGAATTTTTCTTTAATTTTAAGAGTAAACGCCCACATTTCTAAGAATTTTCTTAGAATCTTGTCACTAGGAGCTACTTTTTGCATTAAGACTCTTTATGAATACGGGCCCTGATTGCTAATTGTAAAACTTTGTGACAGGAGTCAGTGTGAATATATGAATGGCAATGTGTTCCTCGTGAAAACAAGAGATTGTCTGCATGAAAATTGTGCCAAATGCAGAGAATTTGTGTGTATTGTTTTGAAAAAAGTGCGTTTTAAAACTGCAATTTGAGTGTAAAGCAGGAATTGTGCTTGTAGTTCAGCAGAATTGGTTCAGGGGGTTGGTGAATGAGTTACATGTTGTGGTCACTGTGTCTCAAGTACCAGAATTTGTGTGTAAACAATTGAGAAAAACGGTAATATCAGGGATTATAGAAACGCTCTGGTGTCTGTCATAATTTTGTCATCTCATGCCATCTAGAGGATGATGTGAAATACGGTTATGAAATAATAGTCAGAAACACAATCCCAGATTAGTGAACCCAATATCATTGAGATACTATTATATATATTTGTATTAATATTTAGAATTTTAAATGAATTAATTTTTTTTATTAATTTAATTTGTAAGTTTCAGTAAATTTGCTTTTTTTTCATTATTTTTATCAATTATTTCAGTTCTAGTTTTGGTTTAGTCCACCAAGTTAAAATACAAATAATACTAAATTTAATTTTTTTATTTTATTTTTATTCAATTTTATTTTAGTTATTTGTTTTATTTTAATCAACAACAGCAGCAAAAAAGTTTTTTAAAGGTTTGTTTTGATGTTAATGTCAGGTAACCTGACTGAAACTTTAGACAAAACAAAAGTCCCCCCCTTTTCATATTCAGTATCATATTTCAGAGGTCAAAACTGAGCAATTATTATGTAATATATGAGTTGATGAATGAAATGTAAGATGTTTTTAATGTAAATCAGTGAGATCTTTATAACAGACTACTAACATAAAATGCATATAAATCTCAATATTTGCCAATAATATATCATGGCAAGATATATGAGTGTATGATTACACTGAAAGACTTTTACTGGATGATAGGGCTGCAACGATTAGTCGACATTGTCGACAAATATGTGTGTTGTCGAGTAGTCGTTTGATCTCACGTGACCTAATGTAAGGGCGTGCAATATCGCGATTTGACCGATACGGCGCTTTGGCGCTAGAGTGTAAGAAAGAAAAAACAGCGCGAATTATGACTGAGTGTAAACGAATCCGAACTAGCAAGGTTTGGCAAACTTTTACAAAACTTTAAACCAACAATGCTGTCATGTGCAATACATGCAAGGCAGAACTTGCTTTTCACGGGAGCATCACATGCATGTTGGAGCACTTAAAGGGGAAACATCCGGGCAAAAGAGGAGCCGGTGAGAATCAAGTGTTCTCCAGCTGGAGCTAACTACTGTAGTGGTAACGTATCTCTTTATTAGATCATGCAATACTATTAATAGTAATAATATCATCTATAATAATATAATTACAGTAATGAGATGGTTTATTTTGCATAGAATAACGCTTGATCAGGGCTGTTTTTATTAGGTATTATAGTATTATTACTTGCCTGTATTTTGTTCCATAATCATGAAGACTTACAAAAGCAGATGTTAGGAATAATATCATGGCAGTTACTTTTTCTTTTTCATTCTGTAAATTATAAGGTGAATGAGAACATCTCTGTCAGCTCAATTCTCGTGTAAAAAAAAAAACTTTTGTAATTTTATATCTATAATAATGGTTTGCAGATTAATATTTTGCCCTTTTTTGTGTCCTGAAGTAATGACCCTTTTTCTGTTTCAGTTCTATGAAAAGCAGTGGGCTTATTAAACAATGCTTAGAGAGCATTTGTGTGTGATTTGAGTTAAACTTAAAGAGAATGACCTGTTTAGTTGGTTCATTAAAACCACTATTTCAAAAGCTGAACTGATTTTCTTTTTATTTTATAGTAAGAATATGTAGAACTCAATGTTTTAACTAACTGAAAAAGCTGAATAATTGTTACAAACTTAATGATTAGCTGGCAAAATAATTGACGATTAGTCGATTAATCGTTCTAATAATCGTTAGAATAATCGATTATCAAAATAATCGTTTGCTCCAGCCCTACTGGATGAAAGAGTGTAAAAGTCAGAGACAGAGTGTGCAGGAGATTTTGAAGATTTATCAGATCATGATCATCATTTAGAGACGCATTATCTTTGTGAACAAGTTGTTCATCAGTGAGTGTGTAGGGCCCTATAATTTCTGCGAATCATGAATAAAAAGCACACTCTTTTACAACTAAAATAACAGTAAAGGGTAAAAAAAATGAATTCCCCGAAAATTAAAACAGAAAAAACGGAATTTGCAAAAATTAAAACGGAAAAAACTGAATTTGGGAAAAAATAAATGGAATTTGGGAAAAAATAAAACGGATTTATAGGGCCCTAAGTGTGAGGACACACTCCTAGCAATCAAGCTGGTGTTAATTCACACACACTCCTATCAATCATGCTGGTGTTAATTCATGTCTTGTGTCTGGAAAGACTCGTCAGTTTCAGTAACCTTACACACCATCTCTCACTCTCTCTCTCTCTCTCTACACACACACACACACACACACGCACAAATCCACCTTGTGGTCGTATGTGCAGTCACTAATGTCTCTGATCTGCTGATCTCCACAGCTGTCCACTGCAATCTGACCCAGAATGGGATTGACCATCAGGTGTGCTCAGAGGAAGTGACATCACAGCGGGAGGAAGTGTGTGTTGATCATGGACTGGATGAGGACAGTCTGGGTTTTCTGGAGCAGAGTCCTGGTTTCCAGCGCCGGTCTCCGCCTCAGCGCTCCGTCTCCGAATCCGAGCTGTCCCGGGTGAGAACATTCCCAAACTCACATCATGTTTCTTATCACCGATGATGCAGTTATCGGATCAAAAAAGTGAAATATTATTCCGGTGTATATCATCAGTTTTCTATGTGAATATAGAGTAAAGTGTAATTTATTCCTGTGAATTTTCATCATCATTACTCCAGTCTTCAGTGTCGCATGATCTTTCAGAAATCACTCTTTGATGATTGAGAAACATTTATGATTATTATTAGTGTTGAACACAGGAAAGTGTTATACATTTTATTTCAGGATTATTTGATGAATAGAAAGTTTAAAAGAACCACATTTATTTTAAATCGAATCTTTTGTATCATTATAAATGTCTCTACTGTGATCAACAATTTGTGATCAACTAAGTGCATCTTTGCTGAATAAAATTAATGTAGGCATTTCACAGACATGTGAACAAGGGTGTATAGTGAAAACTCATGTCACTCTTTAAACAGAATGATAAGTCCCATAATGCATCATTTCACACTATAGTGTATAGTCATTTCACACACACTGTAGTGTTAGTGAATTAACATGTTCTTTATTGCCTTTTGTATCGTATATATTTAGTATTAACCATGAATTAGGTGTCATCTGAAACTCTATTCATCCTGTGAAAATCAGACATTTGAGTAATTATGGAAACATAACTTTAAAGCTTTTAGCAGCTCAATCTTTGTAAATCAGCTTGAACTTGGAATTAGAATTTTTTTTGTGAAATATATATATATTATATACAAAATAACATGTGTAGTTCAGTGCATTCACACTTCTGTACCTTTTTTAACACTTTAAAAAAAATGCTGCTTTGACTTCTGCAATAATCTGCCGATCGTTGTCTTGAAAAAGATCAACTTCATATTCCAAACATTAGACATTTAACTTCAGATCTGATCAAACACTTGCTAATTTTGTTGATGTACTGTGAGCTGTGACGTGTGTGTCAGTCCAGACAGGACTCATATAGAGATGTCTGTCATGTTATTATTATATGTCATGCAACTGTGACATGATCTCAGCAATGCATTATGGGTGAATCTCATGAATGAATGAATGTGTATATATATATATATATATATATATATATATATATATATATATATATATATATATATATATATATATATATATATATATATATATATATATATATATTTATTTATTTATTTCTCTATCTGGGCCACTGATCTACAATGTCATTCTAAATAGAACAGTGGTATATATATATATATATATATATATATATATATATATATATATATATATATATATATATATATATATATATATATATACATATACATATACATATACACTCACCGGCCACTTTATTAGGTACCCCATGCTAGTAACGGGTTGGACCCCTTTTGCCTTCAGAACTGCCTCAATTCTTCGTGGCATAGATTCAACAAGGTGCTGGAAGCATTCCTCAGGGAGTTTGGTCCATATTGACATGATGGCATCACACAGTTGCCGCAGATTTGTCGGCTGCACATCCATGATGCAATCTCCCGTTCCACCACATCCCAAAGATGCTCTATTGGATTGAGATCTGGTGACTGTGGAGGCCATTTGAGTACAGCGAACTCATTGTCATGTTCAAGAAACCAGTCTGAGATGATTCCAGCTTTATGACATGGCGCATTATCCTGCTGAAAGTAGCCATCAGAAGTTGGGTACATTGTGGTCATAAAGGGATGGACATGGTCCGCAACAATACTCAGGTTGGCTGTGGCGTTGCAACGATGCTCAATTGGTACCAAGGGGCCCAAAGAGTGCCAAGAAAATATTCCCCACACCATGACTCCACCACCACCAGCCTGAACCGTTGATACAAGGCAGGATGGATCCATGCTTTCATGTTGTAGACGCCAAATTCTGACCCTACCATCCGAATGTCGCAGCAGAAATCGAGACTCATCAGACCAGGCAACGTTTTTCCAATCTTCTATTGTCCAATTTCGATGAGCTTGTGCAAATTGTAGCCTCAGTTTCCTGTTCTTAGCTGAAAGGAGTGGCACCCAGTGTGGTCTTCTGCTGCTGTAGCCCATCTGCCTCAAAGTTCGACGTACTGTGCGTTCAGAGATGCTCTTCTTCCCACCTTGGTTGTAACGGGTGGTTATTTGAGTCACTGTTGCCCTTCTATCAGCTCGAACCAGTCTGGCCATTCTCCTCTGACCTCTGGCATCAACAAGGCATTTCCGCCCACAGAACTGCCGCTCACTGGATGTTTTTTTCTTTTTCGGACCATTCTCTGTAAACCCTAGAGATGGTTGTGCATGAAAATCCCAGTAGATTAGCAGTTTCTGAAATACTCAGACCAGCCCTTCTGGCACCAACAATCATGCCACGTTCAAAGTCACTCAAATCACCTTTCTTCCCCATACTGATGCTCGGTTTGAACTGAAGGAGATTGTCTTGACCATGTCTACATGCCTAAATGCACTGAGTTGCCGCCATGTGATTGGCTGCTTAGAAATTAAGTGTTAACGAGCAGTTGGACAGGTGTACCTAATAAAGTGGCCGGTGAGTGTATATATATATACATATACAGTATGTATATATATATATGTGTATATATATATATATATATATATATATATATATATATATATATATATATATATATATTCATGATATTATTATATTCTTTTTTTTGCATTCTTTTTAAATGGCTTTGTTTTCCTAGCAATATTTATATTAATATTTTGCTTATATAAAAAAAAAAATATATAGCAGTATTACGATCCTGTCTGGACACAATGATTTTTATTTTGTTTATATATATATATATATATATATATATATATATATATATATATATATATATATATATATATATATATATATATATATAGATATATATATATATATATATATATATATATATATATATATATATATATATATATATATATATATATATATATATATATATATATATATATATATATATATATATAATTTTTTTATGGCTTTGCTTTTCAGTAATTTTCTTCTTTTGTTTCTTTTTAGTGGTGATGGTAATATTTTTCTTTGCAGTTTTTATTATTTGCATTTAATAAGTGATTCAAACTTAAACCTTTACGTGAGAAGCTGAATTAAAACATTTCTAAAATGAACAAAAGCTGACAATTTTTCACTCTGTTACCAGGATTATTGGACACTGTACAAACAAAACCGCTGGGTTTTAATTTAAATTAATTAAATTAACATTTAAATTGAAATAAAGATAAAATAAAAAAATAATAGTAGACATACTTACAATAAACAAAAATCAGAAATTTTGCCTAAAATTAAACCTGCATAGTTATATTTAAAAACATGTTTTAGTAAGTGTATGTGCTTTTGTCATTTTAAAGTGTACTAAATAAAAAATTAAATAAAATGAACACAAAAAAATAAAACAAATTCAAAATATGAATAAAACTATAAAACTGCTTTGTACATTAATCTGACATCACAAATGTCTTGTTCAGCTTACTCCACAAGATGTCACTGTAATGCAGCGGCTGCAATACTCAACGGTCTTCTTGATCTTCATGTTACATTTATTGTGCATCATATATGTAAAACATTTACAATACAGACAAATGAATCAAATCGTCATTCCATCAAATTGTAAAATAGTGAAAATGCATTTAGTCATTTTCATTGAAGCCATATATTTTTCTCCTCCATCTTTACTAATTAATGTCTTATATCGAATCAGGCATTCACATCATTTGCCTCTAATATGAATTCTGTTGTCATAGCTGATGATTCTAGTGTGTTATGAAGCATCCATATCTTCAAGTCATCATGCTTTGTTGCTATAGTAACATGAGAATTCTTGAATTTTCTAATTATACCAAGGACGGAATGACTGTGTGTGAGTGTAGGAGAGTGTGAGTGAGAGAGAGAGAGTGTGTGTGTGTGTGTAAGAGAGGAATTTAGTGTGTGTATGAGATTGTGTGTGAGAGAGCAATAGACAAAGTGAGTTTGTGTGTTTGAGTGGTGGGTTGCGTGTGTGTGTTTGCGTGTGAGTGTGTTTGCGTTTTCAGTGTGAGTGAGTGAGTGAGTGTGTGTGTGTTTGAGTGGTGTGTTGCAAGTGAGTGCGTGTGTTTGCATGTGTGTCTGTGTTTGCGCGAGTGTGTTTTCGATATTGAGTGAGTGAGAGTGTATGTTTGCGTGTGTGTGTTTGAGTGTTGTGTAGTGTGTGAGTGTGTTTGCATGTGTGCGTGTTTGCGTGTGAGTGTGTTTGCATGTGTGTGTTTTTGTGTGTGAGTGTTTGCATGCGAGTGCGGGTGTTTGCATGCGAGTGAGGCTGTGAGTGAGTGTGTGGCAGTGAGTGTCAGTGAGTGAGTGGCAGTGAGTGGGTGAGTTGCAGTGAGTAGCAGTGAGTGAGTGGGTGAGTGGCAGTGAGTGGCAGTGAGTGAGTGTGTGGCAGTGAATGGCAGTGAGTGAGTGAGTGAGTGGCAGTGAGTGAGTGTGTGGCAGTGAATGGCAGTGAGTGAGTGTGTGGCAGTGAGTGAGTGAGTGAGTGGCAGTGAGTGGTAGTGAGTGAGTGTGTGGCAGTGGATGGCAGTGAGTGAGTGTGTGGCAGTGAATGGCAGTGAGTGAGTGAGTGGCAGTGAGTGAGTGGCAGTGAGTGAGTGAGTGTGTGGCAGTGAGTGGTAGTGAGTGAGTGTGTGGCAGTGGATGGCAGTGAGTGAGTGTGTGTCAGTGAATGGCAGTGAGTGAGTGAGTGGCAGTGAGTGAGTGGCAGTGAGTGAGTGAGTGTGTGGCAGTGAGGCAGTGAGTGAGTGTGTGGCACTGAGTGAGTGGCAGTGAATGTGTGTGTGGCAGTCAATGACTGAGTGGCAGTGCGTGTGTGTGTGGCAGTCAATGAGTGAGTGGCAGTGAGCGTGTGTGGCAGTGAGTGAGTAGCAGTGAGCGTGTGGTAGTGAGTGAGTGGTAGTGAGCGTGTGGCAGTGAGTGAGTGAGTGGCACTCAGCGAAATGGCAGCCAGTGAGTGAGTGGCAGTGAAAGAATGGCAGTGAGTGTGTGAGTGGCAGTGTGTGAGTGTGTTTGTGTTTTCGTGTAAGCGAGTGAGAGTGTGTGTTTGCAAGTGAGTGAGTGTTTGCGTGCGAGTGTGGGTGTTTGCATGCGAGTAAGGCTGTGAGTGTGTGGCAGTGAGTGAGTGGCAGTGAGTGTCTGGTAGTGAGTTAGTGAGTGGCTGTGAGTGTGTGGCAGTGAGTGAGTGAGTGGCAGTGAGTGTCTGGTAGTGAGTTAGTGAGTGGCTGTGAGTGAGTGAGTGGCTGTGAGTGTGTGGCAGTGAGTTAGTGAGTGTTTGCGTGTGAGTCTGTGTGTGTTTGCGTGCAAGTGTGTGTGTTTGTGAGTGAGTGGCAGTGTGCGAGTGGCAGTGAGTGTTTATTGCGTGTGTGATAGTGTGTGATGTCCCTCATCTGTGTTTAATTGGATCCTGTATAAAGTCAGTGTCTAGACTCAGCATTAGACCTCATCACTCCTGTAGTGTGTCTCTGTCAGGAGTCTCGGGTTAATTATCCAGCTTCTGTTTTCATTGTGTATGTGACTTCTCGCCGCACTAAAATCAGTCTCTACTGACTCAATGCGTGTGTGTTCTCTGAGCTGAATTAAAGAAAGCTCACACTCACGACGCACTCAAAGGCCAAGCAGTGGCATTCAATCAGCAGGCCATCATCACAGTGATGTTCACGCAAAAATGACATTTAGTTTCCAGCATGTTGTGTGATTATTTCGCCGTTGCGTTGAAAGTCTCCGTGTGGCCGGTAGTGACTGCTCGCTCTTGAGATCTAGCAAGCACACCAGCACGAGCGTTCTTGTTGCATTCTAAACATCAGCCGCTGAGAGGCTGCTAAAAATCGCATACAGCACCTTTAGTTTATGAATTAAACAGCTTGAAAACATGCTTTATCAGTAGAAAAAATTGAAATATCTCGTTAGATGTGAATGTTTTATGAAATCATTTAAGACATTTCTCCTCTTATGGATCGTTTCCACTGAGGGGTACAGTTAAAGTACAGTGCTGTACAGGTCGGGTCGAGTAAACCATGATCCGGCTTGCGTTTTCCACCGCCAACAGTACCCTTACTTGATAGGCGTGGTGTTTGCCGGAAAGAAGCGGTCAACATCATTTTCGTGCGAAGAAAGTGGCATAGTAAACAACAACAATGGATGACATACAGCAGATCTTGTTCTTGCTTCTCGGCATGTTTGTCACAAGAAACAAGCGCTGGCATTAGCCGTTTCTCAATACTAAGTAGCCAAAGCAAAGTCAGACTCCTGAGAATGACTCTGAGGATGCGAGTTCCAGTAATTCTGCTAATGGAACAGCACGTTCTTGAAGCGCCACTATACTATTTAATCTGTTAAACACCACTCTGCTTCTTTTCGATTTCATTTTAATACACTTTTAAACATTTTAAGCACACAAATGTGGTTCAGGCAACGCATAGCCTATTGATTATATTCACTGCATGTATGTAACGTTATAATTATAACAAAACCAAATATAAAACACAATCCTGCCTCTTTTCGTTTAAATTTAAAAATATTAAACATATTCCAGGCAATATGTAATGTATTGCATATCGTATATGGTACAAATGTTGCAATAAACAACATTACAGATGATATTGTAATAAAATGTAAAAAAAATGACAAAACTATCTCTTTGTTGAATTTCAGTTTTATCAATAATAGCCATTATAAAAGTATAAGGAAAAGGTACAAAAAGATATACAGTAAAGCTTTAAGAACGTAAAAAAAACAATTTAGTCAAATATACAAATTCAGTATAAAGGTGTGAAACTGCACTTAGCCTTCTGCCAAAACTATTGGCCAGGGAAGGAATTATTGATTCACGGAGACCAAAGATCGTCTGTAAGGTCTGTACAAGACGAATTATTTCTCATGTTTAACCACTACAGAGTCAGCGCAAACATCAGAACGTCTAGCCAAGGAAAAGGCTGTTCCAGCGGGGACACGAGCGCGAGCGTCCGGTGATCATATGGAATGGATCTCAGTCAAATTATCATAAATCTATAAATAAACCACAGATTTGAGCTTTAAAAAATGACTTTCTCACCTGAAAAACTCTTAAAACTACAGTTTGTGACACAATAACAGTAGTATTTTATTTCAACTTTATGCTTCTATGCCCTTGTAGCAAGCGCGAGTGACGATACTCTGTCCACCAATCACCGATTCTGCAGTGAGTCTTAGCTCCACCTATTAGTACCTTTTCACTGTGCTTGGTACCCGAACGGAAGGTACCCAAAAAGTGGTACGGTACTGTTCGGCTTTGGTACCATTCACAACTTTGGACAGCGGAAACGCAAATAATTGCGTTCCGAACTACTGTACCGGTACCACTCAGTGGAAGCGAGGCTTACCATAGACTTCTGTATAGAACCGCATTGAACCTTTTTTCTAAGAGTGATTTAATTTTAACGAATGACTTAATTTCAATTTGTATTCTCACCAAGATCACTCTGAATCTCAAATGCTTCAGTTCTTCTGTTATTATAATATCATGAAAAGACCAACCAGTTTAGACTTACTGAAGTTTCTCCCTTTATTTTCCACTAAAAAAAGTAAAGCAGGTTTAAAAACATCATGAAGGAGCAAATGAGGACAGAATTTTTATTTTTAGCTGAACTATTCTTTTAAAGTCGACATGAGTCTGCAGTTATCTTCTCTATTGTGATGTATTTACGAGTGAAACACTTCTGGAACTGAGAACAAATGTGGGTGGGGCTTGATTGTGTTGGGTGGGGATTTGATTGGATGACTGTGGTTTGCTATTGGTTAGTCTTATTTGTTTGACAGGTGGCCCCGAAGGAATTTAATCTGATTCAAGATTGTGCAGAATAATGATGTGCACAGATAAATTATTTATGATAGAAAAAAACATAAATTCCAAGAAACAAGAATTGTCAGTTTGTATTTCATGGTGACTGTAAAAGTGTGAGTCTGATCTGTTCTGCCTGATTGTTGTGTGTCCCAGCCGGGAACGGTAAAGCTGTCGAAGCCGGTGGCTCTGTGGACACAGCAGGACGTGTGTAAGTGGCTGAAGAAGCACTGTCCCAATCAACACCAGGTGTACAGCGACTCCTTCAAGCTGCACGACATCACCGGTAAACACACACACACCTGTCAGTCTGATCATGATTTAAACAAATTATTGGGTAACACTTTATTTTACGACCCGCAAACAACTGGGTAAGTACACAGAAATTACGGTGTACGTTTCTGTAATTATAGTGTACTTCCGTGTAAGTATAAGGGGACAATATGTTAAGTTTGGGGTAATAAAGGGGTAACAAACAGATATACAACCTGCAAATAACTTCGTAAGTACACTGAAATTACGGTATACGTTTCTGTAATTATAGTGTACTTCCGTGTAGGTATAAGGGAACAATATGTTAAGTTTGGGGTAATAAGGGGGTAACAAGCAGATATACAAGCAAATTATTTAATTAGTTAAAAAATAACAGGTAGCTATTCGTTTAATATATTCCAGGCGAAAATTGTATGTCTGTTGTTTACAAAATGTATCACATTTCTGGCTAAATATGTTCTTGTGCAATGTTACAGGGTAATTTTGACATCTGTGGGTTGAAAATTAAGCATTAAATTTATTGGCTTTTCTTACTGGATTACTTAATGTTGAATCAAAATAATTATTTTCTGTTATGATTTTAATTTAGACTGTACCATGTGGTAATTAGTACTTACCTTATCCCATTGAATTGCAATGACACTTAAATGCCAGGGCAAATATACTGTGTAATTAAAACTTTTTGTTGTTGTTGTTTTGTTTTCTTGATAACAGTACCGTTCTCTGTAATTACAGTGCAAATAGTGTGGTTTTGTATTGCTAGTGCTACATAGTAAGTAGCGTTTGTTACCCCCTTGTTCTGTGTAGTTACAGGGTAAGTGTAACTCCTGCGGGCTGTAAATTAAAGTGGTGCTTGTTACCCCTTGTTCTGTGTAGTTACAGGGTAAGTGCAGTGAATATACAACAAAGGATCCCATTTAATTTCTGACCTTTATTGTAAAAAAAAAAATTCAAAATAGTGTTGCACGGTGCACCGATACTTCAAAAGTATCGCGATACTTGGAAATGAAAAACCTCACGATACCTAAATGTATTAGTATCGATACTTTTATGAATGACCGCGTTCCAGATTTGTAAGAGACGTATTTCATTTAGCTGTGTGCCACGCACTCTTCCAGTCTCTCCCTATGAACGTCTGTGTTTCTCCTCACGCACGCAGCAAAGAAGCTGCAGCTGTCATGAGACAAACACTACCGCGAGACGGCTGCATGCGCGAGCACACGTGATACAGTGGCCGCCTGTCAGTAGCGGAGTGGCAATCCGGAGAGTCGATCTCTCTCCCGGTGGGCCAGTAGTGTTTCAAGGCTGCGAGGGCCGGTCTTATAATTATACATTGCAAGTTATTAGCTACACAATCCAGCGGCCTGTACACAATAGTCTCTGCAACGGCGATAGTTTGAAGTGCGCGTCCGTGTGAGGACGAGTGCGCAACTGGGCGAGCTGCAAAAGACACTGTATCCATGCAACTGATATCAGCGAAAAAGAGCGCTCTGCTTGATTAAAAAAAAACCAACAACAGATTTTAGCACTAGATCTCTTATTTAATAGTGAACTAAATTAATTATCTGCTAGTTAACTGGAGATTTTTCATTTATTATTGTATTAGGTGTACAACTTTCCCCCCAACTTTCATAGATAGCATAAATAATTTGCAAGCTGCTAAAATAAAGGATACAAAACATCAGCAAAATGATCTATCAGCTATATGATTATAATCAGAACATGTGCATGTCAGTGATTTATTTTATATTAGGTTATTACAGCATTAAAGAGCACAAACCTATGTAAAGGAAGTACATATGAAACGCCTTGTAAGAAATACTTTAATTTTCAGGAAAAGTATCGAAAAAGTATCGAAATCGCAATACTTGACTTGGTATCGGTATCGAAACAATAATTTTGGTATGGTGTTGTCACGATACTAGAATTTCTAACTTCGATACGATACCTTGAAAAATATCGATATTTGATACCATTTTCGATACCACGGAGAAAAAATCTGCCACAATATTAAGGGGGAAGTTTTTTTTTATTATTATTTAAAGCTAAATATAACAAGTCTAGAACATGACAATGAGGTATATTTTACATGAACAAAAATGTCCTGAGTTCTATTTGTTCATATTTTTTAATTGGACCAGAGCTAACATGATCTGTTGTATTTTTATTACCTACTGTTATCAAAGATTAAAATATACTGCAACATAAAAGCACTTAACAGTATCAAATTGGAGGATATAGAGTGTCAGTAATGTATAATAATAAGATTAAACATTTAATTTTCAGTTAAAGGCATTTAATTATTGAATTAAGAGATGCCATTGTCTGTTTAGTTTAATTAGTATCTGTGTAATCAAATTGATGATAATCGCTAATGAAGGCAAATTGCAGAATAAAATAATAAAGTTACGCACAAATTTACATTTTACCACAGTTACAATATTTACTTGTCTAAGATTCCTCAGTCAGATTATGTTAACTTTAAGAAAACGGTGAAAAAACTAGACAACACAGACTCATATCAACAACAATAGGCCATCTTGGTTAGGCTAATGTTTCAGAAAAGTTCAATGAAAAGAGTTAGTGTTTCCTTTAGGATTTTAATTAGCAGTGGGGGCAGGTCTGTCCAAACAACAAACACCCCGGGTCCTGATGCTGAGCATAGTATATGCTGCTAAATGGTACCTCTGGAGCCTGTTAAGTCTGTTTTCATTCTCCGACATGCCTGCTCTCGCTGTGTTTTAAACGCGTGTCCGCGCTATTCTCCGACATGCCTGCTCGAGGTGTGTCAGCGCGTGTCCGCGCTGTTCTCCGAGATGTCTGCTCGCGGTGTGTAGCGCGTGTCCGCGCTATTCTCCGAGATGTCTGCTCGCGGTGTGTAGCGCGTCCGCACTATTCTCCGAAGATGTCTGCTCGCGGTCTGTAGCGCGTGTCCGCGCTATTCTCCGACATTAACTTCACTTTTGCTTTTCAACCAGAGCGAATGAGACGAGTGCGTCATATGAGGTGTTTGTCAATGTGCCTTTGGAGAGAAAGTGAAACTGAAAGTAACCGCTCGGCTGAGTATTCGATACTTAGGGAAATTAGTATTGGTATCGTTCAGATATTTCAGTATCGATATTTATCGAAATATCGATATTTTTGACAACACTAATCGTGACAACACTAATTCAAAATGCTTTTTCATCTTAATTAAACATTGCCCCCCTCCCCCTTATTTGTTTCTCTTGCTTTTCTTCTTCCTTTTCTTGCTCTTCTTTTTCTTAAATTCCACAGGGGACTCCGAAGTTGAGGAGTTGGGAGTCCCATTGGTCTTGGTGCACTGCAAAAATATGACCAAAATAATAATAATAATGATTTTTTTTATAATAAATAAAGAAATATAATACAATACAATATATATGTATATGTATACATTACACTTACCCTGTAACTACACAGAACAAGGGGTAACAAGCACCACTTTAATATACAGCCCGCAGGGGTTACACTTACCCTGTAACTACACAGAACAAGGGGGTAACAAAGCAGTGACGGTGCTATGGGGGGGCATTAGGGGGCAATGCCCCCCCAAATGTCTTTTATGCCCCCCAAATTGAATTATGATATAATTTACAAAATAATATCAGTTTAATTTAATTCCCATTTTAGTGAGAAATAATACAAATATATGTCTACAAACTGCTCATTAGCTGAAAATACAATAGAGCCAACATAAAAACACAGTGTGGTTTTAGTAAAAGTTTAAGTTTCATGCTGGCCGGTTGTTAGTGTATTTATCTAACTGGCATTATGTACTGTAAAAGTTCACTATATTGTGTTGTCACGTTATGTTGTGATGAGACTATTAGTTTAGTAGGCCTATTTAGTTCAGTTTTTTTGCGCTGCCCATTGTCCTGAAATGTCACTCCTGCAGTGGAGAAACAGGTGTTTAAGCCTATATTTTCTTGTAAATGGAAATTGTAGAATAATATCTGTGTATGTTGTGGGTGTTTTTTTATTTGTTTTGATAAAGGTAATGCATGATGCTTTTTTAATAGTAGGCTACTACGGTAAATGCTTATGTTAGAACAACACATTTCTTAAGAGTCGCACGATCTAGCAACAATGTGTAATGGTTTATATGTGTTCATTGTATGGGTTGCATCACTTCATGGTAATAGCTAACAGAAAAGGCAGTAGCAATAATATGTATAGGATATCTGATATCTAAAAAAAGTCCCCATATCTAGTGCCCACCCATTGAAAACAAATGCCCCCTGCTAAACGCGGTCTCAAAGCCGGCTCTGTAACAAACGCTACTTACTATATAGCAATACTGAAAAAACACTATTTGCACTGTAATTTTACAGAGAACGGTACTGTTATCAAGAAACAAACAACAACAACAAAAAAAAGTTTTAATTACACAGTATTTGCCCTGACATTTATGTGTCATTGTAAATTCAATGGGATAAGGTAAGTACTAATTACCACATGGTACAGTCTAAATTAAAATCATAACAGAAACTAATTATTTTGACTTAACATTAAGTAATCTAGTAAGAAAAGCCAATAAATTTATGTGATACATTTGTATAAACAACAGATGTACAATTTTCGCCTGGAATATATTAAAATAATAAGTAACTGATATTTTATTTTAACTAATTAAATAATTTGCTTGTATATCTGCTTGTTACCCCCTTATTACCCCAAACTTAACATATTGTTCCCTTATACCTACATTCAGAAGTACACTATAATTACAGAAGTCGATACATCGTAAATTTCAGTGTACTTACGAAGTTATTAGCAGGTCGTATGTCGCTTGTTACCCCTTTATTACCCCAAACTTAACATATTGTTCCCTTATACTGTACACAGAGAAGTACACTATAATTACAGAAAAGTAGATCCGTAAATTTTCTGGTACTTACCCAGTTGTTTGTGGTTGAAAATAAAAGTGTTACCAATTATTGATTTAAACAAATTATCTCTCAATATAAAGAAAACTAAATTTATGATCTTTGGGAACATAGAATTCCTGAAGATTTAACTATTGAAGTACTGTGTGATAATTCCAGATTAGAAAGTCCTCATGCAAAAATCTCTTTTAGAAACTAATAATTGATCATCAAACTAAGCTGGAAACCTCAGTCAACTATATTAGTTCTAAATTGGCAAAGATAAATGGTATACTTTGTAAGTAAGAGCATATATTGAACCGAGATACAATGTATACTTTATACTGCACGCTTTTCTCTCTTTATTTGCAATACTGTACAGAAGTGTGGGGCAATACCTATAAAACCACCCTTAAAGGAACACTCCGACTTTTTGGGACTTTAGCCTATCACCTTATCCTCCAGAGTTAGATAAGTCCATACATACCTTTTTCATCTCTGTGCGTGCTATAAGTCTGTTTTGACGCACCCACCGCTATCCTAGCTTAGCACAAAGACTGGATGTAAATGGTTGCAGCTAGCATACTAATCCAAATGAGTGACAAAATAACGCAAACGTTTTCCTATTTACATGATGTGATTTGTATAGTCACAGAGTGTACAAAAAACAAAGTCACATGAGACACAGACATCTTTTAACCGTATAAATACTGGGCATTATATTCTCTGAAGGCGAAGCACTGCTACTTGGTGCCATTAGAACAGTGCCATTATGCGCTCTATCACCCAGGAACAAATGAGCGGAGCTAGAGGTAAACTCAGGACTGTAGCCTTCACCTTGCTGAATCAGAATTATTTATTTATTTTATTTTTTTGGAGAAACAGTGACCACCCGTCGGCTACTGTCTGTGGGTTCATTGTGCAAACCCCCCAAAAAAAAAAACAAATTTGCCTTGTGCTATTACTTTCCCCTTATTCTTGCCTATTGTAATGCAATTAGACTGTGTTATATGCTGTTGAATACATGTTTCAGCTGATAAATTGCTTTTAAAATATATTAATTCCTGAAATAATAATTCTTTATTCATGTTCTGTGATATTTATTTAATCAGGATGCATTTTTGGTTGGATTTCAATGAAACATCATGGTAGTACCTGGTCTCCCCTGTTTATTGTCACAGCTCATACAATAAAGTGGACACCCATGATAAACTATGCTTTTCTATCTAGTAATTGCTGACTCTATTAATCCAATTCTGAGCGAACTCTCTGCTCCTCGTCACGGTGCGTCTCGTGCTGCGGTAGTCACTCTGCCCAAGTAGCAGTGCTTTGCCTTCAGAAAATATAGTTCCCAGTATTTATACGGTTAAAAGACATAAAGATGTCTGTGTCTTATATGACCTTGTTATTTGTACACTCTGTGACTATACAAATCACAACATGTAAACAGTTTGCGTTATTTTGTCACTTATTTGGATTAGCATGCTAGCTGCAACCATTAACATCCATTCTTTGTGCTAAGCTAGAATAGCGGTGGGTGCTTCAAACAGATTTATAGCCTGCACGGAAGATGAAAAAGGTATGTATGGACTTATCTAACTCTGGGGAATAAGGTAAACAGGCTAAAGTCCCCAAAAAGTCAGAGTGTTCCTTTAAGACGATATGCACAATGCAGAAAAAGGCAATTAGAATAGTCTGTAATGTTGGTTATTATGAACATACAAATGATTTATTTTAATTATGTACAAAGTTAAAAACAAAGTACTTCCTAGTAATATTCAAAATGGTTTTAAGGAAAAGAGATAGTGGATACAATTTAGAAGGAGAGGAAATCTTTTTACAATCAATTATGCACGTACCACACTCAAAAGCATGACGTACATATCTGTCAATGGGGTGAGGCTGTGGAATAATTTACCTGTAATAATTAAGGAAAGCAATCATATTGTGCAATTTAAAAGAAGGTTTAAAATGTCTATATTAGAAAAGTATATGATTTTAAGGTAGACTGGATAAATGTCCAATTTCCTCTTCAAGAGGTTGATTTCAATTATCATATACCGTAGTCTGTTTCTTGCCATTCCATTAATATTTATATTATTGTCAGTATTACATGTTGTGTTTTTTTCTAATTTATTATTTTTTCTTTTTCACTTTATATTTGTAATGTGTGACTTATTTTTAGATAAATGTACTGCAAATGGTTCAGTTTTTTGTTTTGTTTCTCAAAAAGGATAAATTATAATATTTTGTAAAGAGAAATCATTAGCCGTTTCAAAGCTAGATTTGTAAAAGGGGAAGGCAAATATAAGTTAGCTTCTTCCATCTCCTTTTTTTCTCAAGTATGTTCCCTCTGCACCTCCAGAAGAAGGGAGTGTACAGTTTATTAACCTTTATATTAATCCTTGCAAATCTCTGGAAAATGTTTTTAATGACCATTAGTTGTAACGTCAATCTGTCAATAAACTAACGTATACATCAGTTAACACACAGCATTCATATCTCACTACTCTACTCCTACCAGTACATACAAAGATAGATCAAAGTGACATCACGTTAACCAACCATTCAGAGATCGTCCTGTTAGAGCCTTAATTGTTCGAACTACTTCGGGCCGCCATCTTGTCCCTGGTGCGAACTCTGGTTCAAACTGATACACATTGCACATGTGTTCTGTCAAACGCCCGCAAAACGGAGTTAGCAAAGCTCATTATCATTTAAAGGCACATGCACTGAAACTGCGTGCTGAAAACAGAGCCGATTTTGACCAGGTAAAATTAGTGTTTTCTTAAAATACTGATGAGAATTTTTAATAAAAGCATATTACAAAGGTTTCATTTAGACCCTGAAACATTAAAATTAACTTGGTAAAAAATGGTATTATATGACCCCTTTAAAATACGATTCATCTTTGCACCATATATTAAAAGAAACAAGAATAAAGTCAGGATAACACAATAAAGCCCTAGGGCTTATTTCCATCTTAGTCCCGTGTGTGTGTGAGAGAGATAGAGTGTGTGTGTGTGTGTGTGTGTGTGTGTGTGTGTGTGTGTGTGTAGCGAGAGAGAGGGAGAGAGCTGTGTGTGTGTGTGTGTGAGAGCGAGAGAGAGCTGTGCGGGTGTGTGTGAGACAATGTCTTTAATGTTGTGTGACCTACAGTAAGTCAGTGATGGATGACTGTACCGCTGTTATTCATGTTGTATTGTGTTTTAATGTGTTCGCACTTCAAGAAGTGTTAGAGAGATAAATTACATGCATAAACAGGCTTCACATTCTAATGAAAGCAACATACTTTATTTACCCCTACAGCCGTATATTATTATATTATATGAAGAATAGTACCTTAATGAAACTAAAATAACTTATGTATTGTGTACTTGTTTATATTTTCTGTTTTTATTTCAGTTAGTTTCAGTAAAGTTGTTGTTTTTGTCATTTTCTTTAATACATTTTTAAAATAATGTCTATAGTTTTTTTTTTTTTTTTTTTTTTTTTTTTTAGTACACCAAGTTAAACTGAATGATTTTTTTAGTTAACTCAACTCTAGTTAGTTCTATAGTAACTTTAATTATATTTGATATGTGTGGTGTGTGTGGTGTGTGTGTGCGTGTGTGTGTGTGTGTGTATATAATGATATAGTATTTGATCTTTTGGATTGTGAATGCAGTTTGTGTTAAGGTAATGCAAGATCCAATTATCCATTATTTATGAATAAAATATGCAAGCTGCTTGATTTGATGTTCTAGGATTAATTACCAGGAATCTGTTCATAAACATCAGGCCTTACCAATTAGAGACACAAAGCAATTTGCATCATGTCTGGTCAAACCATGCGTAGCGTCAACATGTTTCATTGTAGTAAACTGAAATCTCCAGACAACACAGTTAAACACACACACACACACACACACACACACACACACACACACACACACACACACACACACACACACACTGGCTTGTGCAACTCGCGTCCATATGATATGCTAAAACCACTTATTTTATTATCTTCAGATTAAAACCTACATTTGAAGTTATTGTGTGCCATTTTATAAATATATTTTTATTTCTATTTTAATTGATTATAAACATAGCTGATTTCACCATGCAATCTTTTTTGGTAATAATTTGTCTGTTTTCTGTTTTATTTATTACAGTTTTTTACAATCACTTTGCTACTATTTTCAGAACCTTGATGTCATTTTTCAAAACTCTAGACACAAAACTCAAAACGGTTATCACTTGTAACACAGGCTATCTAATGTTCAAAACATTGCATTGTGCATTCACATCTTTAAAGAGATCTTGCACTTGCACAATCATTGGTTCAAAAAACAAATTTACCATGAAATACCATTGAAACATAATTTTAGATCACCCACACACAAGCAACCAAGTTTCACTGTGTCATTGTTCGACAATCATTAAATATTGTAGAACAAAATAGGGAATACAGGTTTCATTATGGTACATACATGTACAGTAAATATACATCTCTGTAAAGTACTGCAGTTGTAGAGAGAATACACACATAGTGGAATTATTAACAAGTGTGTGATATATTGATGCAAAACACTACAGTACAATCACAACATAGGTTTATTGGAATCAAAGCAAAAATATATAATATTATGCTACATCCATGGATATTGTAGTCTAATTGGTTCATGCTCCATGCTAATTGGTGACAATGAATCTCGTTATCTTCAAACTTTCATGATTTACTGTAAACATGGAAGATTGTGTGAAGACTGTTTCCATACAACTTAAGCATTAAGAGTACTGCAACAGTTACTTATCATTTTGAGCAGTTGTGTCAATTGATAGTTGATCATTGTAAGGAAATAAATATACACTCATTTGAAATGTAATGTGTGAATTGCCTTTTGAAATAGTAGTACTTTGATGTTAAGTTGTGTCAAATTGAACAGCTGATTTATGTTGAATGAACAAATGATCTAAGTTGTATGTGTATTGTATCCAAGCAATTAAGAAATAGGTTAGAGTTTTGAATAATGTGCTTTTTGATCATTGGTTGTGACTTTTGTGTCTACAGTTGTGAAAAATGACATCAAGGTTCTTGAAAATAGTAACAAAGTGATTGTAAATTTAATTTTCGTTTTTTAATATTCCCATATATTTTTTGAAAATTATTTCAGTTTTGGTTATTTTACTTTTAATATGCAATTATATGAAGCCTCTGGAACTGGTATTGATTTATAATCATGACCTGAAATTCTGAAGGATTTGCAAACTCGTTCATACATTATCAGTCCACACAGCCACAAATACAGCTTTAAGATGCAGACAATTACTACCTCATTATTAACCACTAAGTGTGGCGTGTTTGTTTGAACAGCGTGGTAAGATAAACCTTTTCAAGATTCTCCGAATCGCTCCGAGAGTTTGACTGGAACGTCGAGCTGTCATTAAAACTGCAGTTAAAGCATATTAAGGCATAATTAGATATTAGTCCCTAATCTGCGGTAATTACAAAGACAGAGGCAGCAAGTGCGTTGGTAAATGAGTTAAGCACATATTTCTGATAGCGTAGGTGTCGTCAGGGGAGAAGGTGCTCTCATTCTGTGTAATATACAGAAGATAAGAGAGAATGACTGAAGCTCTGAGACAATGAACTCTGGGCTAGATTTCAAAGAGACGTCAATCCATGAGCCTCGGCACAGCAGGGTTATAAAGATGCAACCATTAATGCCTGTTTAGTAACCAGCTGTTGTTTTGACATTATAGATAACTGGGATGTTCATTCATGAACTGTTGTGCTTTTTTGTGTGTGTGTGTGTTTTTTTTTATATCTAAATAAATGGTACTTGCATCTGTACACCATGGGCCCGTGCCATGATGGGTTGGGTTGCAGGATTAGTTTCCACTTGACAAAAACAAACCAATCCAACCAAGCCTTGTTGGTATCATGACGCTGATCATCAGCGCTCTCTGCTCAGCTCAGGCTTTATAGAGTTTAGGTGTGATATCATCAGTGGTGAACAGCCAATCACATGCTGAAGAGCAAAACCCATTCAAAACGTAAGAGAAGCAGCGCAATTTGACTTATTGAAATAAAAGTCTTAAAATATGAAGAATTTAAACAAATTTACACAGCAAGCCTATGAAAAGTGGACAGAATGAAAGAAACTATATCAGTGCAAGTAGAAGTTGTGAAGTTAGTTGATAAAGGTAGAGAGAATTGAACATGTAGTAATTTTATAGCGTCATCTGTCTGATTGTAAAGCATATTTATAGTACCTTTTATATAGTTATTCCTTTAAAGGGTACATATCATGTGCTTTTAAATCATTCATTTTTACTTAAATCATACATTTGTGGTCTATATAAAGCATAACTGCAATGCTTGGGTCTGTGAATTCCTCATTATTATAGCACCACGGGCCCATTTTCTACACCTTTTCTGATGTGCTTCTGTGAGCAAGTCGTTTCAGTGCGGCCCCTTTAAATAAAAAGGAGTTGTGTCTTTCCCCGCCGGCTTTCCAGGTCGTTGAGTTCACGGTCGATTTAACTCTCCGCATTTGGCCATTATTCTAGTTTGATCAGAGATATACAATTACTATAGCTTCAAAGAACATTTTTATTCACACGTTAACAAAATGTCAACAACAGGAGACTTGTCCACTAAGCCTTACATATTCAATATCCAGAGCGAGCGATTTGAAAAAGATGACGACGGACATGCAGAACAACGTCTTCATATGGAGGCAGTGGTATGTAAGTTAACTATGTTGTGTTATTAGTGAAAGTCGACTATTTCTCTTGTTAAAACAAGCACACTGACAAGATAAATGACTGCGGTCTGATCTTACCACTAAAAATCTGTATTGATAATAGCAGCTAATATGTTAACTTACGTTTAGAAAGCATCAGAAAACACAGCAGCTAAATGATAGAAGGAATTTACCCCTCATTCAGACGAAGTCGATCGGCAAACCCTTCGGTATACTGCCGGAGGTTGTTGAAGTGGGGATCCTTGAAGTGCTTCAGGTCACTACATCCAACAACCAAACATTTTGACTAGCCCTCTCGTAACTTCTGCATCATTGAGCTTGGACTACAAAATCGGAGCGAAAAATAATAATGGCGGATTGCTTGAAGTGTTGGACCGGTTGTCAATGTCCTTATTTGTCAGTTCCGCTGCAAATACTGTGACGTGGAAGAACAGAAAAAATCTGAAACAGGTTGAAAAATATGACCTGAAGAGAATAATTTCATTTTCTGTACTTATAAACACTTAAGGGCTAAAAAATTGGATTTTGCATGATATGTGTCCTTTAAAATCTGCATAATAACTAAAATTGTACATGTGTGATCGAATAAGGGTGTAATAATTACATAAATAATTTCAAAGTCATACAAATTTATTATTTTAAATAAGCATTACTAAAAGCCAGACGATTTAGCCTTTAAAAATCATTTGCTGTAGCAAGCTTTAATGTGGAGTGGAAACATGTGGAGTGACTTTATCGCGTCAAACATGTGACACTTTGCTCACAGCTGATTGGTCCACATTCGGTTTGCAACCCCTCACCGTGAGCATCACCTGACCGGGCCAGGTCAGCCGCGAGCCAGTTACTATGGCAATGAACATGCTAAAACACCAAACAACTTTAACACTTCCTAAACCCAGGTTGAGCGCAAACTACACTGAAACACACCTGGCTATCCACATACCGGCTTCATGGTACAGGCCCCGGGTCAGTTCTAAGACTTCCAATGCAAGGTGTGTGATAATAACACTGAAAACCTCTTTCGGTTGTAGAAAAAAAGCTGGATATTTATCAAGTATTTTCATTTCTTTGCATTATAACAGATCAGATAAATCCGCCAGATCAGAATTATTGTATTTATGTTGTTGTTGTTTGTTTTGTTTTCAATTAAATAATAATAATTGTGCCCATGGCTTGATTTACTGTGAAGAAATATGTGCTGTGAAAACAGAGAGTAGTGTGATGCAAAGGCATTAGACCTCATTAATATATTTTAATTTAATGAGTGGTGCATAGAAAGCCACTGTAGACAGTGCTGGGATGGAGGAAAACACTAAATTATGCCAAAATGCAAGCAAAAAGTATTAAATAATTTTTATGAAGTCTTAAATGAATGTTAAGCATTGAGAAAATGTGTGTGATATCTGCGTCAGCACTTGAAGTGACAGAAGCCTATTAAATCTGCTGCTGTTTGTCAAGTAAAGAAGATAAAATACACCTGCTCTCCTGACTGAATAACTGGCGTGGGAACTGGTGGGTCCGGCGTGGGAACTGGTGGGGTCCGTGTGTGGAACTGGTGGGTCGGCGTGGGAACTGGTGGGTCCGGCGTGGAACTGGTGGGTCCGGCGTGGGAACTGGTGGGTCCGGCGTGGGAACTGGTGGGTCCGGCGTGGGAACTGGTGGGTCCGGCGTGGGAACTGGTGGGTCCGGCGTGGGAACTGGTGGGTCCGGCGTGGGAACTGGTGGGTCCGGCGTGGGAACTGGTGGGTCCGGCGTGGGAACTGGTGGGTCCGGCGTGGGAACTGGTGGGTCCGGCGTTGGGAACTGGTGGGTCGCGGCGTGGGAACTGGTGGGTCGCGGCGTGGGAACTGGTGGGTGCGGCGTGGGAACTGGTGGGTCCGGAGTGGGAACTGGTGGGTCCGGAGTGGGAACTGGTGGGTCCGGAGTGGGAAGTGGTGGGTCCGGAGTGGGAACTGGGTGGGTCTCGATCGTGGGAACTGGTGGGTCTATCGTGGGAACTGGGTGGGTCCGGCGTGGGAACTGGTGGGTCCG
The DNA here is from genome assembly GCA_030378365.1 of Hybognathus amarus. Lineage (NCBI taxonomy): Eukaryota > Metazoa > Chordata > Actinopteri > Cypriniformes > Leuciscidae > Hybognathus > Hybognathus amarus. The sequence continues at coordinate 9,187 of JAQIUQ010005611.1, read as the reverse complement.
GCGTGGGAACTGGTGGGGTCCGTGCGTGGGAACTGGTGGGTCCGGCGTGGGAACTGGTGGGTCCGGTGTGGGAACTGGTGGGTCTGGTGTGGGAACTGGTTGTCAGATCTTTACATCTAAATCCTCCTGTTTCATGACCATTGGCTCACTCTCTGTGGTTTTACAGGAAAGAAAGGAAAGTTTGACAGATAAATGAGTCCAGCTGGGCTGTTAGTAATCTGGCTGTTCTGGTGTTTCCAAATGTGCTGCTGGTCAGTCAGTTAGTGTGTGTGTGTGTGTGTGTGTGTGTGTATGTGTGCAGTTTTGGCTCTCGGTCCCAGAGAATTCTGGGTGTGTGAGACATCGGGTTTATTTATTGGACTTTAATAAGAGTTATAAACAACTCATGTAAAGGAGACTCCCATCAGGCTGCACACTGGTGGTCTTGGCGTAGTTTATGGACTTTTTATGGACTTTGATCATACAGCTGACATTTTCATCAGAGTGAATTTATATATTTTTTTTATTTAATTTTGAAAATTACATGCTGTAAAATGGGACATTTGATGTTTGTTGAAATACCTCTTTTTTAAGAAAGGGGGGATAAGAGGCCATATTATGACCTTGTTGTTTTCAGGCTCTAGAACAGGTTTTCCAGCTTGAATGTTGATTATTTCCCTCATATTCTCAATTGTTGCAGCTCCTCTCTTCCCAGTCTGTCAGTAACGCTGTTTACTTCCTGTCTCTATGAAGCCCCTCCTTCTGAAAAGCACACTGTGCTCTGATTGGTCGGCTGGACCAGTGTGTTGTGATTGGTTGAGCGCTTTGAGCGTGTTTGGGAAATGTCCCGCCCCTTCCATAACCGCCAGTTTAACACACTACTAACTAACTCAACCAGGCCTCACCCCTTATTCTGCACATTAATTAATATGAGGAATATTGTGACGTGTTCGTTCCCGGAAGAAACTCAGGACTACAATGGAGGCGTTTCAGGAGTTCAGAAACACTAAGAAGAGAACCATGTAAATGCAGAGCTTTGCAAAATAGGTAATCTATAAAGATTCAGCACATGAATGCTCTGGAGTTAAACACACATTCAGCCCTAAAACACAAGTAACTGCGATGATGTTTTCCACGAAACATTTCCAGCTTCCACTCAGGGTTCGGATCAAAGGACCCAAACTACTCATCGACCTGGCACAACACCCTCTATAAACGCACAATCTCATCAGGAAACTGCATGGATGACGTCTGCACAACAGCAACTGCAATTGTTTGATATTTGATGCACCCTTTGCTTGATTATTTACTTTGTACTTTTACAGTTTTTAGTTTGCTGGTGCCAGATGACGTTGTGAATTAAAAAAAAACCTTAATGAAGGCCTGTTCACAATATGAATGATAATTATACATCTATCTATATTTGAATCCACATCAATGTACAATATCTTTTTAATTTTTTATTTATTTATTTTTTTAATAAGTATGCTGCCGCTTTAAATGCTTGAGCTCTTAAAGCAAAATGGATTTTGGTTGGCTGTCAGTGTTTCTATTGTTTACTGGCTGGAAACTAACATTGTGAAAGTGGTTTGGATTTTTAGATCTATCATTATAGTTGGCATGTGACTGAGAAAAGTAGCATACAGCACTGAGAAAATGTGAACAAATGAGAACATCTTCATCCTTTATTCAAACATTATTGAAGATTTTGCAAGCATACTTGTGTAGTTGTGCTTGGAGTCACTTGTGTTGTTGTGAAGATAACACAGTGAAACATGCCAAATTATACGACATTTTGGCCAGGCTGTCATATAATGAAATTATGAACATGCAAAAACAAGAGAGAACCAATGAAATATTAATAACTGATTATGTTGTAGTCAGTATGTGCTGCTTGTTTTTCTATGCATTTATTTTTACATGGTAAAACCTGTAGTTATAGTTTGGCTTTTTTTATTTTATTTTTTTGCCAAATAGTCTTCGAGTACCTTAATATATAGTCAGAAACATACTTAATTAAACATGCATAATAAAAAAATTAAAACAATAAACAATATATACAAAAATAAAACCATGTTTTAATGGTTGCATCAAACTTGTTGGGTCATTAGAAACAAATATCTACTCCAGAACATCACTTATTAATCCAAAATTGCTTTCATTAGAACGGACATTAAACGTGCAATTAAAGGGATAATTCACCCCAAAATGATCATTCTGTCAGTAATGACTCTCCCTCATGTTGTTCAACCCCGTAAGACTTCGTTCATCTTCATAACACAAATTAAGATATTTTTGATTAAATCTGAGAGCTGGATCATTCCTCCATAGGCTTCTGTTGTAACTGAAAATTGCCAGCCCAGAAAGTTATTAAAGGGGGGGTTGACTGCTTTTTTCTTTGCATGATTGTGTTTATGGGGTGCAATACAACATGTATTCGTAGTTTTTCTTTTTTTAAAAGTCTTATTTTTCATAAACTTCACCTTTATTGTCAGCCGCGCTTCTCCTCTGTCCCTGAACGAGCCGGTTCACTTCCTGAGTCAATGAAACCACTCCCTCAGAAACAGGCAGTGGGCTCAGATTGGTTAGTTTGGGCTGGTGTGTTGTGATTGGCTAAACTGTCACTCACGTTGTCCGGAAGGTTAACGCCCATTACCTTTACGGGCAAAACGTGCATGTCATGAAGCTCCGGTCCAGATGTAAATATGTGTCGAACTGCAGTATCAGTTTGAGGCATAATCAGACCGAGAAAGCCACGATGAAGAGAGTCAAACAGAAACTCACCACACACAGCTCTTACTAAACGTTTCTGAATGATAATTTGATACATTTTTTAACTTTATACACGTTTGTTTTACACAATAGCATCTGACTGGCAACAATAGCAACTGACTGACTACTAATGATAAACACAAACAGTGTTGGCATTAGTTTACGTTCTTGATCAAATCGAAAATAACGTCATAAAGCATATATACATGAAAAATACATTTACAGCATTAGTACTTATACAAAATTCAGGTCCATAATGTTTGTACGCGTTTGTCGTAGACACAAAATAGCATAACTAGTAGCCTAGTGGTTATAAAGCCAGCGCTGGCATTTGATAAAAATTAAACACAAGGCTACGTCTGGAATTATACATGCAAATACATTTAAAATGATTAAGTCTTAGCCTACTTACAGGTTGTGGCCCAACAACTGCTGCCTCTGGTTTTAAAGTCTGAAACTGCTTCATGTTTTAGTAACAGTTTCTTGTTGAATCCAGCATTGAACTTGTGGAGATTCTGGAAGCTGTCTTCCATAAAATGTGCAGCACAGAGAGCTAAATTATGATACGAACATAAATTATATCTATTGTTGACGAAGTACAGCGTCCGTGGGAAGCTCTGAACACAAAAGACCTGACAGCTGGTGAACGGAACACACTTCGACGAACCGCAGAAATATGCGCATGCCTTTTTTTGCATTATTCCGAAGGGAGGGGTTGATGCAAATGTATGGGCTAGTGATGTCTAAAACCCAGCTGTAGTCCCAATAGAGTTGTTTTTGTAGGCATTAAACTTCCTTATTTTCTAAAAGACCCCCCCCCCTCAAGACATTGTTAAAATAGTCTGAGTGGCTACAGTGGCTCAACCTTGAGTTTATCAAGCGACGAGAATTGCTTTCTGTGTGCAGAAAAACAAAACTAACTACTTTATTAAACTATTCATTACCTTCTCTGTGGGCCTTGAGATAGTTCACCTAGTGTAACAGCCAGGGGCGTAGCACCAAATTTTGGGCCCTGGGTACAAACCATCTTGCTGGGCCCTCGTACCAAATACCATAGTGATATAGCAATGGTGGGGTATTATCATAAAAAACACTTAACACTTAATTATTATCATTCATAATGTCTTAATATTAGTTTAAAAAAAAAAAAAAAGAAGCGAAAAATGATATAAAGGAGTGAAAATAGCCAATGAACATCCTACTGTTTACAATGTTGTTGTTGTGTTTTTTTTATTTATTTTTTTTATTAGAGTTTTCCAGCATATTAACATTATTCATTTTAGGACAATGGAGGAACAAAAATGTGTTAGTCATCACATAAAAAATACAACATTTATGTATGATATAATAGTTTTGAAGTGTTGGAAAAAGATGTGTAGTAGGCACTGATCTATATAATGACATCATTCTATATAGATCAGTAGTTGTAGGCTACAGTACTTTTAAGCAAATGAATATTTCTGTCACATTATCATATTTATGGTTAGAGTTAACTGGTGAATGTTGCTGATTTGTGGACTGAAAGCTTTCTATGTGTGTTTCTCCCACTGATCTAATGAATATAGGTATTATCTGAATTGAGAGAGTTAAAGAGAGTTAAAGTAAAGGATAAATTTAGCTCTGTGATAGTGAGTGAGTGTTACAAGTGATAATAAGCACAAGAAAATAAATAAAATAAAATGATCAAACGAAATTCTTTAAATATAAAACAAAAGAAAAGCAGATAGCAAGATAGTAATAAGTCAGTGGAAAAACTGCTCGTTCGCGTCTGTCAGCGGCCGTGCGCTCCTCTCAGCCATTCACTGAACAGGGGAGACGCTGCAAGAGAGAGTGACGACAGGGAGAAAACCTCGCGCTGGCAGGACAGTACAACATTTGGAGGTTACTGAGGTTTGTTCAAAAAGTCGCTAAAATTGTTACTAGTCACTTTCTTGAAAAAGAAATGCCGCTAAAGGGTTCTGAAAAGTCGCTCTAAGTAGTGACAAAGGCGCTAAGTTGGCAACTCTGTATCACTGCAGGTCCGCAGCAGAAGCACCTGGCCTGCGGGTCGTACCATTTACATTGATTCGAGAGGGGTGGTGGGGCCCTGCACAGCATGAAAATTACTTTTTCATACCAAACCAGTGCCTAACTACAAGTTTTAGTTTTTCACAGGAACTTTTTTATTTGTCCATTAATGCTATACAAATGTTAGTGCATGTATGTATGTAGAAAACTGACTTCTAAGGGCCCCCCCCCTCCCTCGGGCCCTGGGTACTCGGTACCCTTTACCCCCAGTCTGACGCCCCTGGTAACAGCGCAGCGCTTCTGTGTTGTAGTCAGAACTATTGGCCAGCATCACAACATACATGACCAACATCGGCCAATAGTGAGCCTACGTGTGATGTACAACACATAAGTTTTGCTAAGTAAACTATCTTGAGGCCCTAGAAGAAAACGAATATTTGAATAAAGTCGTTATCTTTAGGGTTTTTTGCGCACAATAGTTTTCTCGTCACTTGATAAACTTCAAGGCCCGTACAAACTTTTACATAATTACACTTTGCTTTCACTAAATGTCCATTTGCACCGCCTGGTGGTCATTTCTCAAACGACTTTAAAAACGGCAGATTTTTTTTTTTTGAAGTGTCATTCTGGTTGTCCACCTATTGTATGTTCTAGCACCAACGAGACCAGCAGCTCTACATTCATCTTGCTCTTGCTGCATCTTCCTCGTCTTATTTTTCCTGGCTGTGTAGACGGCAACGCTACTTGGCATATATCTTCTTCTCCGTTCCGTGTATGTGCTTCGGCAAGACCGTTTTATGTTTGAGCGCCCCAAGTTGTGTTTTACTGTAAATTCAAAAGCTCCAAACACGTGAGCAAAAGCACCCATCTCATTGGTTCGATAGTTCTTGACGCAGCGCGTCAAACAAAAAAATGAACCTGAGGCTTTTTTTTATGACGCTTTTACGTGTAACGTTTTACGCGTCGGTGTGCACACTCACGTTGCCCGGCCTTTGTTTCAGTCACGAGGCGTTGAACAGTTCAGCGATGACACACGTGACATTCATTCCAGTGTGAACAGGCCTTAAGGTCAGCCGCTATAGTCACTCTGACTATTTAACAGATGTCTTTAATAACTTTCTGGGCCAGCATGTTTCAGTTACACAACAGAAGCCAATGGAGGAGTGAGACAGCTCACAGATTTAATAACAAATATTTTAATTTGTGTTCAGAGAAGATTTTTTATTTTTTAGAAAAATTATAATTTTTGGGTGAACTATCCCTTTAAGGATTTTGTCCCTCTGATTCGAGAAAACAACAGATTTTTGCCGTAATAACAAAAGGGTCAATAAAGTACATTTCTGGAGCTCAGGATTTCGGCTTCCGGATCATTCGTGTGTGTTCGGGATTCAGTTAGCGTTCCACTTTCCAGCTCTTTGGTTCTGCCATTCCTTTTTAACGATTACCAGGAATTTATCTGCGAATGATGAGGTTCAGCATCTGAATTGATGCTACCAGGACGCAATTTACAGTTATCAATGATTTTCAAGCAATCGGTGAGAGAGGATTGAGAATGTCAAAAGTTTGATTGATAATTGCTGTGACGTTGTAACGATAAGAACACGATGTGGCTTTAATGAGCTAGGCCGACTTTGTGTTCAAGGATTTTAAAGGAAGGAAGTGTGCAGCTTTCTGATGGCATTAAACATTTACAGGTTTAGCCATGCACCATACTTGCGGCAAACGTCTATAGCTGTCAAGCGAAGACGTAAAGGGTCACCTTTAGTGGAGGAGGCAGGCCTTTAGCGGTGCGGCTATTGAGCATAAACGACTGCAGCAGTCCACGCTTTTTGCGATTACGTTATGCAATAGACCATCATCGACATAATGGAGATTTATGTTTGGGGACGCAGGTTTCTCTGCCGCAAACTATTCGATTGTGCCGCCAGCAATTTTCAGCCGTGCAGGCTCTGCAAGACTCAATGTTATTCATAGAGCGGTTCGTCAGTCTCGGTTATTTTCAGGTAACGTTATGAAGAGAGAAGGAAAATCTTCAGCAGTTAAGCCACAAATGAGGTTGAACAATCACTCATCAAAAATTTCGAAGCATTATCGATGTCCGCGATCTGTCAGGACCAGTAGAACCAGTATATTGGTTAACATTCAGGCCGTTGCGGTTTCCGAGTGCTGACGGTATGATGATTTCTCAACTGTTTATCAGCATGCACCCTGAACTCACGCGATTGAGTCGAACCAGTCAGGCTGTTGTTACCCGGAATGTCGATCTCAGCTGGAACGGTTGCGCGGCGCGTGCGCGCGTGGCGTGGCGGCTGCGTGCGCGGCGCGGCGGCGGTGGGCGCGGCGTGCGGCGCGGTGTGCCGTGCGCGCGTGGTGGCCGGCGCGGCGGGCGTGTGCGCGCGTGCGGTGTGGCGCGCGGTGCGCGGGTGGGCGCGGTGGCGGTGTGCGCGTGCGGTGCGGTGGCGCGCGCGCGCGGTGTGCGCGCGGCGGTGCGTGTGTGCGCGCGCGTGCGCGCGTGCGCGAGAGTTTCACCAGATGTTCTTTTGATGAACCGCTGCGACTTTACAGGGATTTCTTCAACAATCAGCATTTATCACCTTCAGGTTGGTCTGAGCCGCATTTCTCATTCAGAACTCTGTTCTTTCAACTGGAAGAGGATCACCACTCGTCCGCACCGTCTGGCTCGTCATCGCTCACCAGCATAAGCCTGACCTCAAATCAATGGCTCGGACCCAGAACCAGTCAGGCTGGTCGGCGGTTTGAAACGCGCAAATGGCACAATCGATGTTGCCAGAGCCAGACGGCGATGGTCTTTATGAAGGCCTTTGAACAGTAAGAAAGATCGAAGAGAACGTAATACGTGATCAGGAAGGTTGTTTTTAATATCATACTATCTAATGCGCTGCTTATACAGCTGCCGCTACACAATATTCAGTTCCGCCACTCAATGAGTAACACCTGTCCTACCTGCTCGCGACATCAATTTTTAGCAGCCAATGCATGCCGGCAAGTTGCGGCATATTCCAGCACAAGCGACAACATGGTCAGATACAGAACTTCTTCTCTGGACTTCAACGCTCATTAGTACGGTAGAGGCCATTCAGTGACTTCTGACCGGCACTATAAATCGTTGGTGCTGAGAGGGCTGGTTGGATATTTCAGAAACTGTCATCACTGCATTTTCACTGCAATCATTAGCGCTTGACAGAACAATATGGTTTCCGAAGGAGCATATGTTGGCCAAACGTCCGTCGATGTGTCAGAGGTTAGGTACGGGTATGGTTTAGCTAGAAGGCAGCAATAGTCACCAACATGATCTGACAACGAGGTGGGCAGAAGAGCATCTCGAACGCAGTATCGTCAAGTTCGAGGAGATGGGCTACAGCAGCAGAAGACGATCCGCGCTATCTTCAGCTAGCAGGAACGTGCTCCCTCCCAGTGACGTTCAAGCGATTTCAAATCCACATATAATAATGTTTTGAAAAACTTGCCCTGTTCACCAGGTTCTTTTTGATCTTGGCCTTTAACATTTTGATGTAGGTTAGATCGATCAACATGAGGACATTATCGATCTTGCCTCGGTATTAAATTTGTTCAGGCTGGTGGTGGTGGTGCTATGGTGTGAATATTCTCGGCACTTTCGGTCTTGTAGCGAATTTTAGCTACTTGCTCTTTGAACCGAGCGACCGACAGTATCGTTGATGACGTTTATTCCTTTTTAGGGACGATGTATCAAGTTTGATGTGTGCTTTTAGTAGCAACAATGTCAATGTCATAAAGCTGAAGAATCATCAGAATCTGTTTTGACATCAACAACCAGGTTGCTGCATCAGATGGTTTTCATATGCCCAGCACCTCAATTGATAGAGCATTTGGTTATGCATGAACGGAAGATTGTCAGTCACCTAACGACGATTAGATACCCGCTGAATGGCCGCTATGCCATCGTTATGCTGTCACATGAAAATCAAACTTCCTTAGAATGACTTTCAAGCAACTTGTCAACTGACCAGTTAAGAATCTGAAGGCAGTTGAACGTGCAAACTGCTTCTTTTGTTACTACATGGGGACCAAATAGCTCTGTGGTAGCTATACATACAGACGACTATACACTATACACTATACATGTATACATGCATACTATACATACGTATATCAATATATATATATATATAAGGTCTGCAATATTAATCCCTTTTGGTTCTTTCAAAACTTTAGCACCTGTGAATACTACAGTTAAATCTGTGGATAGATTAACTCATATCACCATTTGGCCAACCCTGTTGTCTTAGAAATCATAGTATTATCTTCTTTAGAGGTAGGTACAAATGGCATTCTGCATTTGAATCAAAGAGGGCATAGATGACAAATTCCAGATGAACAGAGCCCAGAGAAGACACAGATGCTAGCAATACGAACCTAACCAACTGAA
>JAQIUQ010005610.1:0-60944 GCA_030378365.1 Hybognathus amarus | reverse complement strand
TGATATTCTTGGTTCAGTTACATATTCTTGGTGAAGAATGAGCTGAGGTGAAAAGTTGAGCTTCAACTCACCTGTTTGGTGAAATCCTGTATAATGCTGTGTCAGGACACCTGGCAGAGCGATGCAAAGCGTCTCTTCAGCTGTTTTTCTCATGGAGATGATCTCCTGTGATCCTCCTGAGTGCTGAATCCTTCCACACCTAGCGCTACAGACATACTCAGGACTCTCCAGCTACATTTATAGAGGCTAGAAAGGGCAGGGGCTAAATAACAGTAATCCAACTGGTTTTTACTGTGTCAAACATGGCTAGTGTTACATTATATGATCATGCAAATGCTTTTAAACCATTCAAGCGCGACGAGTGAATCAGTGAATTTAACTTAGAGTTGTGAGAAAATGAGATACCCGTCAGATTCGCATCATGTGCGGCAGCAGCCCACTAATGCTGCCATTAAAGTTAATTAAAGAGCAAAGGTAATAGAAAATAGTAGCTTTAATTATGCATGTGATTAGGCTCAAGGACAAAAAAGCAGAAATATACCGAGCCGCACCCCCCCCCTTTTTTTTTTTTTTTTAACCCTAACCCTGACCCTAACCCTAACCCACAAGAAAATAAATTAATACAGGCTTGGAACAACATTACAGTGAATAAATAATGACAGGATTTTTTTTGGGTCAACTATCCCTTTAAGGACAAGCGGCTGCATGTTTATTATTCAGGGCTACTGTCACTTTAAGAACTATGTAGTAATGCGTCTAATATAAACGCGCATTTGACAAGCAGATTTCCTCGAAATTTTCTAAGTTTGCTTTCAGTTCAAACATTAACCCAATTTTCTTCTATAAACCGTGCGTGTATTTGAGAGTATTAGCGAAATAAGACTCGAAAGATCACTTAGTCCAGCAACTACAGGCGCTGTTGCAACAACTTTAGTGCATGTGCGCAGTCAGATGTTCGCACTCAGAACAGTGCATCAGCAGCGAATGACGTTTAACGGCAAGGCTTTAAAGCACATGCAAATAATTGAACTTTGTGAACTCACTGAACTGATTTTTGGCCGTTCCTCGCATTAATATTTTATGTGAGTATTTGTTCATGTACTACACTAATGCTGTTGAGACTGATAGAATGCACAGTATACACTCACCGCCACTCCATTAGGTACACCTGTCCAACTGCTCGTTAACACTTAATTTCTAAGCAGCCAATCACATGGCGGCAACTTCAGTGCATTAAGGCATGTAGACATGGTCAAGACAATCTCCTGCAGTTCAAACCGAGCATCAGTATGGGGAAGAAAGGTGATTTGAGTGACTTTGAACGTGGCATGATTGTTGGTGCCAGAAGGGCTGGTCTGAGTATTTCAGAAACTGCTAATCTACTGGGATTTTCACGCACAACCATCTCTAGGGTTTACAGAGGATGGTCCGAAAAAGAAACATCCAGTGAGCGGCAGTTCTGTGGGAGGAAATGCCTTGTTGATGCCAGAGGTCAGAGGAGAATGGCCAGACTGGTTCGAGCTGATAGAAGGGCAACAGTGACTCAAATAACCACCCGTTACAACCAAGGTGGGCAGAAGAGCATCTCTGAACGCACAGTGCGTCGAACTTTGAGGCAGATGGGCTACAGCAGCAGAAGACCACACCGGGTGCCACTCCTTCAGCTAAGAAACAGGAAACTGAGGCTGCAATTTGCACAAGCTCATCGAAATTGGACAATAGAAGATTGGAAAAACGTTGCCTGGTCTGATGAGTCTTCGATTTCTGCTGCGACATTCGGATGGTAGGGTTCAGAATTTGGCGTCTACAACATGAAAGCATGGATCCATCCTGCCTTGTATCAACGGTTCAGGCTGGTGGTGGTGGTGTCATGGTGTGGGGAATATTTTCTTGGCACTCTTTGGGCCCCTTGGTACCACACTGAGCATCGATTCCAACGCCACAGCCTACCTGAGTATTGTTGCTGACCATGTCCATCCCTTTATGACCACAATGTACCCAACTTCTGATGGCTACTTTCAGCAGGATAATGCGCCATGTCATAAAGCTGGAATCATCTCAGACTGGTTTCTTGAACATGACAATGAGTTCGCTGTACTCAAATGGCCTCCACAGTCACCAGATCTCAATCCAATAGAGCATCTTTGGGATGTGGTGGAACGGGAGATCGCATCATGGATGTGCAGCCGACAAATCTGCGGCAACTGTGTGATGCCATCATGTCAATATGGACCAAACTCCTGAGGAATGCTTCCAGCACCTTGTTGAATCTATGCCACGAAGAATTGAGGCAGTTCTGAAGGCAAAAGGGGTGCAACCCGTTACTAGCATGGGGTACCTAATAAAGTGGCCGGTGAGTGTACATATTTCTACAAAAGCAGTCAGCAGCTTACTTGGAGCAAGGATCATAGCGCAAATTGGAACTATATTGATATATCGCCTAGCCCTACTGGGGACCTAACGGTGATGTTCTTGTAAACTGACCACGATAACACAGTCAGCGAGAAGCGACTGAGGTACGAAATTGAGCAGGTGAACAAGCTTGAACGCAAGTACGTCCTTGTTGATACTTGGAAAGGAAGGAAGAATCTGTACGCACGTTAGCCAGTTATGTTCTCCATACCCTCTCCTTTTCACTCCGACAGCAGACACCCCTCCCCCTTCTTATTTTATTTTTTTACAGATCTGCATGATTCACGTAGGTCACATTTTCAGGTCGGAAAACCCGGAATGTTTATTCTGTTTCTGTATATTTCCTACCTGTTAGGTCCTGTTTACACGAGAACGCCCGCGGGTGAAAACGTAAAAAAATATTTTAATCGGATGTGCCTTTCGTTTACACGGCGACGGCGTTTTGAGGCTTAAAACGCAAAAAAGTGAAACCACCCTCCAGAGTGGAAATCTTAAAACGCTCCGCCGTCGCGTTCCCGTGTAAAGGGTAAAACGCAAAAGTCTGCTTGACGGTGAAGGTTGTACGCAGGCGCGTGGACTTAGTGTTGCTGTAGTATGCACTCCTAGCCACCTGAAGTGCATACTACATTGAATTTCTCAGACATTTGCGTCACCATTTGCACGCGAATTTCCCACACAAAACGCTCGTCTAAACGCAGAATAAAAAATGATGACGCAACGCCACTTTGGGTTTTCTCTTCAGAATCGTTTCGTGTAAACATAGCCTTAGACAGATAGGAAGGGTTTGTGAAGATTGTTTAAATTAACTTAAATTAAGGTTTTTTTAAAGCCTAAAAAAGCTTTCAATTGTTCTGTAATGATGATGGGCTGTAATTAATTAAAATTAAATTTATTTAATTTTTATTTATTTAATTAAAATTAATGTTTAAAAAAAGTATCAGTATTAGTATAAATGATACTGGCCTTCATTAAAAAAAGATGCCATTACCAGTGTTGGTCAAGTTACTTGAAAATAGTAATTAGTTACTGATTACTTCTCCTAAGAAAGTAATCCAATTACTTTACTGATTACTTATTTTCAAAAGTAATTAGTTACTTTACTAGTTACTTTACTAAGTTACTTTTCAAAAACATGATGCACGAACCTGAATACGCTAAAGCAATAGACCTTTCAGCGTTATTCTATTCTTTCTGCATATTCCATCATCTAAAATGTAATCAAATTAACCATTCTCTTTTTTTAAACTTGTTTTATTAGTTTCAATATTTTAACTTTATGCATATTGCATCAAGCAAAAATTAGATGAAATGCAACAGTCTCAGACTAGAAGAGAATTGTTGAACATTTAAACCTATTTTCTGCACATTCCACCATATTTTAATGAAATAAAGACTGTCCTCCTTCTGTTAACTTAAATTTCTACATATTCCAGCATATAAAATAAATATATTTTGAAAAATCCTTCATTTGAATAGATGTAAAAATACAGCAATAAAATCATGAAAGTCGCTCCTGACTGTATTCCTAATTATTAACACTTACGTCTTTTAACAGTAAAGTGCAGAGAGGAGTAAAAATTATTTGTTCAAAACAGAAAATGCTGTTGCATGCCGTATTTTGGCTTCAAGTTTGTTTGTTTTTCTTTTCGGAGTGAAACAGTGGTTATGTCCCATCAGCAAGCATTCCTGTACCGGCTTGCTGCGTTAGTTAACCGCGTGAGACTGTCTTGTGACATGCTCGCTCAGATTTGAGGTAGAATTTTCATTTTGACATTCTCCAACGGGGGTCCAGTTTTTAGATCAGGATGCTCTCAGTAGCCTACGCAAGTCTCCTCTCTAGCTCTCCTTCGTCGTGTGCGCGCTACAGAGTTCGGACTTTGGAACACAGTCTCTTCATACACGCTCGCTCTAGATTCCGGGAGATTTGAACTAATTGTGCGGTAAAACTATTCAATCACAAATGTGGCTCAACGGTTAAATTTTATAGATAAACTCATCTTTTTTAGGCATTTGACTGACGGGATGACACTTCAGCGCGAGAATCAGTGGGTGTGTCGTGTGAGCGTGTGTGAGAGTTGGCAGCTCTGCTGCTCTCTCCCGCGCTCTAGTCGATCTCTCACTGATGTCGCGGTGCTCTTAAATCATTTTTATTCACGCACGGCTCATGTCACGAGACAGTCTGACTAAACAAAATCACGGCTAACTATACGCAGTAACGGCAGGCTGTTTACGGGTAAGTAACGGTAATCTAATTACCTTGTTTTTTCAACTGTAATCCCTTACTTTACTCATTACTAGAAAAAAGTAATTGGATTACAGTAACGCGTTACTTCTAACGCGCTCACTGCCCATCACTGGCCATTACAAGAAATATTTTAAGTATCCTGTCTTTATGTTGTTTCTACATTCTTTTGAAGAGTAACTGAAATTTTTGCAAATTAAAATGTATTTAATTGCCATTAATTACATTATTTCAGTAAATGTTTCACTAGAAAAATGAGTCTTATTCTCTGCTTTAGACACCAGCACACTTACCGGAGAGACTGCCGGACAGAGCCGCGTCTAGTGTGGACACCTGGAAGAGTCTCAGAGCCTCGTCCACCTCTTCCTCTCCAGCGATGGGCTGCAGCTTCATCTTAGCCAGAGACTCTGCAATGCGCACCACGGCCTCCAGCTGCCTGCAGGACGACAAATGATCAACCACTTTATAATAACATACCCAGACAAGCGCTATGTTTGAAATAAGCAATGGTTCTGCATACAGACTGGTGAATATGCCACTGGGTTAACCTATATAAATACACATTTTGAGGAACAAAAGAGTTACAACAGGTTTCATATTCCTGAAGTCAGTCGTTACCTGACAGTGATGGGGATGGACGCACGTCTGTCAGATCTCTCTCTAGTGTTCCTTCGCTCCGCTTCTCATCACCACATATCTGTTCTTCAGCTTCTCTGCGGCGGCCGCAGACAGGCGGGGTCCACATTTCCTGTTTTAAGAATTTAAAATACATTTAATTCTGATGACAACACTAGCTATTTTTCCGTCCAAAGCTGTGAATTTAACTTATTCATACAATTAGAATATTGCATAACACAGGGAAATTGGCTCAAAACATCTGTGAATAAAAACAGAACTTGCTGCACTTGGGGGAGCCACTGTGGCTCTAGTTCTTCCATCATAAATTAATGAACACGACAACGAAACGCAATAAATGCTGTCATGTTATCTTGCATTCAGAGGCTGGTGCTTGTGACGCAATTATGCGAGACACTTATTTTTTGGTACGTTTAGATTACCTTAACGCATCCAAGATGTAGGCGTCTGTTTTCACAGTATTTTAAATTTTGATATTTTTAGGTCAAACCATTCTTGTTAGTCATATAATGCAGGTCTATGGTCACCACCTCAAAGAGCATGCACAGAGAAGTCCAAATTAAACATGATTTAATGACTCGTAAATGCAAGTACACATTGATGGCCTAAGACATTAAAACGAGCGATTTATGAGAAAACGAACAGTATTAGATATCCTTTTAACCTCTTGCAATCACAGCCACAAAGCGCCCGCACCCTCAGATCACTTGGACGTGGCTATGGTTACATGATGTAAAAACTATATAAATACTGTTTGTTTGTTTTTTCACACAAACCACTTGTTTCGTTTCTTAGGCCATCAATGTGTACGTACATTTACGAGTCATTAAATCATGTTTAATTTGGACTTTTCTGTGCATGCTCTTTGAGGTGGTGACCATAGACCTCCATTATACGACTGACAGACAAGAATGATTTGACCTAAAAATATCAAAATTGAAAATACTGCGGAAACAAAGACACCTACACATTGGATGTCCTTGATGTAAGCTAAAACATATCAAAAATGTATTTCAAAGTGAACTATCCTTTTAAACCAAATCATTCTGATGACAGACTTTGGCTCAGATGCTGTGAAATAAAATAGTTTTTTGCTGTGCATTGAGGGATTTATTCTGTAAATTTTTATATGCATGTCTTCTTAACGAATATGATTCTCAATTGATCTCAAATGAGCTCAATGCGCCTCACTTGAGCGCACACATAATTTTTATGCAAATTTTTAGAATTTATGTGTGCATCTTTGGTTTCCATCCAGCATTTTTAATTTATGCAATATCCCAAAATTCCCATTAAAAAAGTGGATGGAAACTGCTGATGAATTAGGTTTCACATTGTGTTTATGGACTTGGACCCAGACTTACACTCTCGCATCCAGGCGACGTATTTCTCAGCATGGCCAGAGGAATATTCTCCCTCGACTCCTCCGTCTGCGTCTGAGCGCTTAGGTGAACGTCATCACATGCCGGGCCAAAGTCTACATAGAAACACACGGGCATGTGCATTAGCTCACATGAAATCACTGGGTAAAACTCTTCAATGCACTTTAGCAGTCTATAAGCAGCACCATGTCTCGCTGTTGGTCGTGCTGGTCTTTGATGATGAAGATCATGTTGGAATCAGAACAGAATGGTGGGCATGAAGTCAATGTTGTCCTCTCCCTCGTATCATTCCCAGCGGCCGAACACAGAGTCGGCGGCGGCCAGATATGAGCAACGGGAGTTCAGAGTGGTGGTGATACCAGCCTTGGGGTGAAAAAGAAGAGACCGTAAGCTGAAGAAATAGAGGATGTCTAATGGTAAGTACAATGCAGTGATAAATGTCTGGTACCTTTGCAGATAGAGATGGTCTGCTGCTCCATGGCCTCATGGATGGCGACTCTGTCATCCTCTCTCATCTTTGAAAAAGAGAAACATTCATAAGCATTTCATAGAGACTGAATGACGTTTAATTTCAGGAAACTGCTTAGAGGAAGTCTAACCTTGTCAGAACTAAGTTCGATGCAGACCACTCCGCGCCATCCGCCAGCACCATGGCAC
This sequence comes from Hybognathus amarus, assembly GCA_030378365.1. NCBI lineage: Eukaryota > Metazoa > Chordata > Actinopteri > Cypriniformes > Leuciscidae > Hybognathus > Hybognathus amarus. Next base: position 53,615 of record JAQIUQ010005610.1, on the reverse strand, counting down.
CTCCCTCCATGATGAAACCACGAGTGTTGGGTCTCCGAAGAACAGAGGCTGCTCGAACCAGCGGCGCTGCTGCCTTTACCGGAGGTGTGAGATCTAACCCAGACATAGACCATTCTCATTTAAAGGAAACATTTCCATTCATGCATTTAGCAGATGCTTTTATTCAGAGAATTACAAGAGGAACAAAGCATACAAAAAGATTTATGTATCTGAAAGAAAATTGAGGACTAATTGATTAATTTCAATTAAAATTGTAAAATAATAATGCATTACATATTAAATGCTTCTATATAACATTAAATATAACAATAGATTACATAATATACTGTCATAATTCCATTAAAGGAAACATTTATGTGACATGATTGATTACCTGCACATCCATATATTATTCATTAATTAAATAAAAATGTTATTGATACATTTAAAATTGTAATACAGTATATAATATACATGTTGTGCATATTAATAATATTTGAAATATAATTGAATCTAATAATATTGTATTATATTTATAATAACATATTAATGTCATGTGGCCAAGAAAATATGAACATAACATTTAAGAATTTATATATTTTACAACATACAGCATGTCTACTATTAAATATATGACCTATTAAAGTGCCATGAAAAACATAACAATAAATAATAATAATAAATTATAAAAAAGCATTATTTACTACATAATAGACATTAAACAAATATGTTTTAAAAAATATCTGATTTTATATAAAATCTATTTAAAATAAACATATATTATATCATTCATTCATATATATATATGTGTGTGTGTGTGTGTGTGTGTGTGTGTGTAATTATTCTGTATATATAAATACGCACACGTGCATGTATATATTTAAGAAAATGTGTTCTTAATATATCAAATATTTATTTATACACATAATATTCATTATTTATAAATAAATATTAGTGCTGTCAAGACGATTAAAATATTTAATCGCGATTAATCGCATTAATGTCATAGTTAACTCGCGATTAATCGCACATTTTTATTCTATTCTTAATGTCTTTTGATTTCTTTTTGTTAAAATTTTTCTCATTTTAATGCTCTTATCAACATGGAAAAGTGGATTGGCTTGTTTAGTGCAAATGTTTTTTTTTATTATTATTATTGAAAATAACATTGGAATAGTGTTCAATTTCACTCTAACATATATAGCCTAAATAATCTCTCACACAATGCAACACTGTCCATCAATAAAAGGGTGAAAGAAATACTGACGAGGTCCTGATATTGACGAGGGGGTGGAGAATTTGCATCATCTGTGTTTGTGTGTGTGTGTGTGTTTGCTTGGCCATCATCAAGTGGTGTTTCAGGCTGGACGTGCTGCGATGATGATAGCTCAGTTCATAATGACAAAACATACAGATCGCTTTGGTCTTGTCAATGGGACAATTTGGCAACTTTTTAAAAGTAAACTTTACATTCAGAATCTCATTGGCATCCATTTCGGCGTCTCGCGCTCGTCACTCCACTCAAAACATAACGTTACTATTTGGCCGGCTCGCAAGCTGAAACGAGTCTGTGCGGCACAGAGACGGCCTCGCGCTGCGCTCTGAAACACATTCATTTCAATGGCTTGCGCAGCGCGAGGACGTTTTGTTGCTTCTTCGAACCAAAGCGCAAGCGGATCTAGCTAGACCGGAAACAAAACAACAGGCACGCCGCACACACTCGTTTTGGGTTTGCGAACCGGCTTTGAGTGGATAACGAGGCGAGAGACGCTGAAATGGATCAGGGCGCATGCCGCGTCCTGTTGCAAAAGTATGTGAAGAAACGACAAAGTTTGCAAGGACAAAAAGACCGTTAATCGCGCGATAAAAAAATTAACGCCGTTAAAATGGGTTTGCGTTAACGCACGTTAATAACGCGTTTAACTGACAGCCCTAATAAATATAAATTATATACATGCAAATATTTCTTAAAATATAAACATGCGTGTGTGTATTTATATATATGCACTACACACATATATTATGTAAACACAAACTTTTATTTTGGATGCGATTAATCGATTGCCCAGCCCTAACAAGTAAATATATATATATATTTTTTTTTTATATATATATATATATATATATATATTTTATATATATATATTTTTTTTATACAATATCCTGCACATATCAAGATATCTTTCAAATAGGAATACATTAATGTAAATAATTCCTCTGGTCATATATCTTTTATTAACATGGCAAAGAGCTGCATGAACATTCTTCAAAAACAAAAAAATCTCCTTTTATGTTTCACGATATAAAGAAATTCATCCAAACGAGATGAGGGCAAATAAATGATGTCTACATTTATCATAATCTTACCCCAATGGGAGAACATCTCTCCACAAACTTCAGCAACTGAGACTTGGCTGTGCCTGGATCTCCCAACATTAGCAAGTTAATATCACCTCTGCGCGTCAGACCATCAGGCAACCTGACAAAAGCCATTTTCAGCAAATTAGAAAGGTGGCGAAAACAAACTCAATGTGAAGATGAGGCAGTTTCTGTGTTGTCTCACCTCTTCCTGGAGCCCCCAAACAGAAGACAAGCTATGGCCTTCTTCAGGTCATCGCTCCCGTAGATGGACGGAGCGAGAGAGCGAGGCGATGGAGTCGTAGCACGGAGGGAGAGGAAGCCAGAGCCCTCAACTCCTCTTCCTCCTGAGGTGTGACTGAACCACTGGTTCCACGGCCTGAAAGACAGTGAGAAAGTCATGGGAATGTCTAAAGAGAGATATTTATTCAAGACAAATTTTCTCAATGTTTTGCACACACTCACCTGCTCCTTCAGTGTCCACTTCAATGCCGACCACACGCAGGTACGCTGCTCGGATGCCCACACCTGCGCCTTTTTCACGACCTTTGGATTTGGTTTGAGCCACCTTTTTGATGGAGTAGATGCCCATGACGGTTACTCTGTTGCCTGGCACTACACGGTCACACAAGTACCTGGGAGGTAAAAGTCATTGATTCAGACACACTGCAGACAAATCTGAATCAACAAAGCAGAAAGACATCCACCTGTCGCAGTAGAGCTGCATGTGTCGTGGCATCTCCCCAGTGGGGAACGGCATCAGGTGCTTCCTGCAGACGCTGAGTCTGGAAATCCACACACACGCACCGGTCCGGATTATGAAATACGGATCCACGGGGCACTTGACACGGCCCGCCTGGTCACTGAGGGACAAAATAAAGACAGGAAAATAGGTATAACATGGCCATTCTCTGCATCTAGTAGGGCTTGGTTGAGAACATCAATTCATTGATTTTAATAGATGGATTACACATTATTTGTTGTAAACCTCCCACCCAAAAAGCACAATCTTTGCACGTACTTTTGATAGTCACAGCTTCCAAATTCTGTCTGTTATATCACGAAACTCAAACAAATAAAATTTTCAGAGCTCTTTAATGTGGCAGATCGCTCCACCCACATCAGTTTCGGGTTGCAGTGCAGATTCAAATGCGCGTTTACCCTAAAGGGTTAGTTCACCCAAAAATGAAAATTAAGTCATTAATTACTCACCCCATGCTGTACCAACCCCGTAAGACCTTCGTTCATCTTTGGAACACAAAAAGATATTTTTGATTAAATCTGAGAGCTGGATCACTCCTACATAGCTGCCTAAGGGACTGGCTCTTGACGGCCATAAAGTCATTAAAGAAAATGTTTAAATAGTCCATGTGCCTCAGGGCTCAATTATAAGTTTATCAAGCGCGGAGCTACTTTTTGTGCGAAAACAACCATAAATGAACGACTTTATTCGACTATTCCATTCTTCCTTATGGGCGCATGCGCGAGAACTGAGTGAGGACGTCTTCTTCGACTACTTCTTGTTACCGGCTGCTCACTGCTTAGGAGTATTACCGCCACCTACCGTATAAGATGACGTGCTGATATAGCTGGAAGCGCAAAACTTTCTGTTTTACAAGCAGAGGAAGATGCGCGCTGTACATACGCTTTTCAATTACCGTATTTTCCGCACTATAAGGCGCACTTAAAAGCCTTTAATCTTCTCAAAAAACGACAGTGCGCCTTATAATCTGGAGCGCCTTATATAATGGATCATCATCTTATACGGTAGGTGGCGGTGATATCCTGAAGCGGTGAGCACCGGTAACAAGAAGTAGTCGAAGAAGAACGTCCTCATCTCAGTTCTCGCGCATGCGTTCTGGAAATCTCTTCTACTCTCGTCTCAAGGCCCATAAAGGAAGTAATGGAATAGTCGAATAAAGTCGTCATTTGTGTTTTTTCCGCACAAAAAGTAGTCTGTCGCTTGATAAACTTATAATTGAGCCACTGTAAGTCACATGGAATGTTTTAAACATTTTGCTTTAATGATTTTATGGGGCGCAAAAAGCTTAGGCAGTCTGTGTCGTGAGGCTGATGCCCAGCTCTCAGGTTGAGTGGAGTGTCTGCATGGGGTTCCGGAAGATCGCAAAGGTCTTCCGGGGTTGGTGCAGCACGAGTGAGTAATTAATGACTTAATCTTCATTTTAGGTGAACTCCAACCCTTAAGGAGACGTTTACACAACACCAACTACGAATGGAAAGCTTTTATGCGTTTTGGCCGTTCATTTACACGAAGACGACGTTTTGGGGGCCTGAAACAGGTTTACAAAGTACACATTCTTGAAAACGATAGCGCTATTGTCTGTGTAAATTTATAAAAATGCTAATTTGTGAGAACAGTGACGTAGAGCGAACGAGTTTTAACTGTTCGGTCTATAGAGATGTAGAAGTTATCATGCCACTTTTGTAGGTAGAGGGCAAAGTCAGTTAGCATTTTAGCACTCCCCGGTTCCCTCGCTCTAAAGTCTATGGGTTTTTTTTAATGGGTTTTTGCTAAATCGCCTGAAATAAGGTCTGTGGTGAACAAAGCCTCTAAATACTTTCTCGTTTTGATCTATGCATAAAGCACACAGTTATAACCTGCTTGTGTTTTTTTTTTTTTTTACTTATTGGGTCTGCTTGTGTTTTTTTTTTTTTACTTATACAGGCTTCAAAATGTATACATTTCGGATTACGACGTGTAAGGGTCACAACTCTTGTTGAACACAAATTCTATTTTTTTTGCGATTTTTCTATTTTTTGCGAGTGAGGAACCCCATGCGTTAGCGCTAACTTCCTCCAGTTTCTCCTACAAAGTGACGTCATAACTCGGCACACTAATCTATAGGTAGGTAGTGTTTTTATACAGTGACATCGCCAACTACTGGCCTGGCACTGAAAACAGCGTTTTTAGTGGTTACACGAACAGGGATTGTTTTGACAACTTTGTCGCCAATACATTTAACAGTCACTTGTCCAGGGTTTCTGCAGGTTTCAGTAAGTCAAATTTAAGACCTGTTTAAGACATTTTAAGACCATAAACATTGAAATTTAAGACCTACACGACGCATTACCAAAAATTTAAATAAAAAAATATTCTGAAAAAATTATTTTATTTCAATGAATTCAGTAATTGAAAAAGCTTTTTAGCTTTTACAGTCTATGATCAAGCCACGAGCTAATGCTAGCACGCGACAGCGTGTTGAACGGTTTGAACCCCTGCTCTAGAGCTCCGCTTTGTAGGCTACGACTCAATACTTTTTTGCTACTTTGTAATAACTTTCTGCGGCCAGAGTTTTGGCAAATGAACGAGGGTAAAATCTTTTTTAGACCTGACTAAATCAAATTTAAGACCTCAGATAAAAATCTGGCCATTTTTAAGACTTTTTAAGGCCTTAAATTTAAAGTTCAGAATTTTAGACTTTTTAAGACCCCGCGGAAACCCTGCTTGTCGCCACCTATGGGGTAGTGATTTTATAGACTCTTTATTTGAACCATCAAGTCACTATTTTCACTCGCTTCATCAGTGTTTATATCCAAACAGGATGTGGTTTTCATACCTATACATGCGAGCTGCTCTCTCTCTGGATTAGCGGCAGCACTAATGGAGATTTTAATGTTTGCCGTGATTGTACTTTGTCAAAGGCTTTAAAGACACAGGCAAATCGTTGTTGTTTAGGAGTAAAATCACGTGGGTGTCAAGTATCGCGATCTTTTAACGATTAAACCTGCAGCTCTAATAACACATCTATAAGAGTCTTTAATATTACTTCTAGTAAAAGATAATTTGTAAAAATAACAAAGTTTAAGTTTTATAAGCTCAAATGATGCGCGTTCGTGACTCCTGTTCAAACTCGTTTATCAGAAATGAACAAATCTTTTTTCAGTAGACGAGATGAATGAGTTTGAATAGGAGAGTCACGAACACCGCATCACAAGAATAGAGCAAGGTGAGCATTTGAGCTTATAAAACTTTAAACTTTTTTTTTATGAGCGATCGTTTCACTTGATAAGACCATTATTCATCGTCTTGGAATCGTTTAAAGCCCTTTGAACAGTTTGCACTGAAATGGTCTTTTGGAGCTGGAACTGTTTGGTTCCCACTGAAGTACATTATATGGAGAAAATCCTGGAATGTTTTCATCAGAAACACCTTAATTTATTTTTGACTGAAGAAAGAATGGCGTGGACATCTTGGATGACATAGGGGTGAGTAAATTATCAGCAAAAGTTTTTTAAAAGTGAACTACTCCTTTAAAACTTAACTGAGTATTTGGCAAGATACTTCCGCGTTGCACTTGCGGGGCAGAGGGTAACCCTGCAGTCCCGGTGGCAGAGGGATGTTACTAATGAGCCGCTCTGCATCCGCGACACTGAAGACACACTTTAGTGGCTTTGGCCCTCACAGCCGTAGAGGATATGATTATACCGGGAATCTTCACGAGGCGATGATACCTGCTCCGACTGCAAAAGATGATGGACACAAGTAGATAATAAACACTTTACCTAAAACGTAAATTGTTTTAACTGTAGATGTATGGATATGGCGCACTATGCACAAATTAAGAGTAAACAAATACTCCATATCCATTGGTTTTCATTTTTAAATTATAGGTTATTTTCTCACTTTCAGGTTGCGGATGGAGGACGGGTGGGCGTCGCTCTTCAGCATGACCTGTATGTCTTGTACGGTCTCTTCTCCTCGTGGCCGTGGACGATGTGACCTCATCAGCCACTTCCTGCGCCGCCTCCTCCAACTGTCAATCACAAAGCAACATCATTAAAGGGAAAACCTTATCAACAATGTTCAAATTGGACTTTTTTTATTTCATAAATATAACACAGCATCTCGGAAAGTCATAATCACTATAATAAATTAAGCTATTTATGAATAAACTCAGTAATCATCTGAAATTACATTACATTTGTAAATTACTGATTATTAATGTATTAGTTTGGTTTAAACTTACTATTCAATATTTAATAAATAGAATTAAATAATGAATTAAAATAAAAATCCAAATAAAGTTTTGCAACATACTTATTTGAAAAATTATTTCTGTAATTCTGTCCTTACCAAAGGCAAATTGTCAGTGGGAAGTTTGTAAAGACAGTCAGACAGATCTTCGTCAAAACTCGGCCAGATCCTCCATCTCCACCTCAATCCAGTACTCTCCCAAAGTATAGTGCCTCTTGAGCTCATCTCTGAGGAAAAAATAATTCAACAATGGAGCGAAGCATTAGAATGATAGAAATAGCAGATAAATATAATAACCCTAGGTAAAAAAAAAAAATACTTTTTATGTACACAGTTCAATATATTAGTACAAATGCAAAGTAGCGTTAGGGAATCAATCATTTTAATCGATTTGATTCGTTCGAACAAGTTCTGATCACTGAACCGACTCATAAACGATTCCGTCACACAAAACATGTTCCAAATCGGTTCTACTGAATCACTCAGAACAAAGCAAATCGCACATCACTCCAAGATAAATACATCTACAAAAAAATTAATATGAATTACGGAAAAAGTGGACAAAAATATATATTGTGCAACGGGACTACACATGGAAACAGCAACGTTTAGTTACACATTGTGCAAAACGTATTGTGAAAGAAAGAATCATCACCAGGATGCAAGCAAACTCATCTGATATCACAGTAACGTTACCTGTATTTGTAGGTGAATCCAGTGCGATCGGTGCCGACCCTAAATTGTCTCAGAAACTCACGAAACTTCTTTTTGATCTGGCTGCGTTTCAGGACCCCCTCATCGCCAATGCCTTCCCCTCCACCGAAACTGTCACTATAATAAACTCCTGGATCATCAAATCCCGACATTTTGCAAAATTTTCTGGAGTGGACTCCTTGTAATAAATGATTAATAAGATATCACTTAAAAAGTGCAGTGAAGTCTTAGGGTTTGCTAATATTCTGTGTCGGTCAGAATCAACAATATGTTTCCCTGACACACGAGAGCTGACTTTCGCGGCAAAACCTCTAGCCCTGCCTTGCGCTGAAGCCAGACTCCGCCCTCCGTGACTTTTCCGTGCCGCTTATTGGTCCACAATCAGATATGACGAGTTACGTCACGAAAAAGGCGGTAGCAAAGCGGAGCACTGGCGGGAAAAACACAAAGCAAAGTGCAGGAACCGGAACTAGTTGTTTTGCTTGGCGCGCGGAATATCAGCGTGGTTGAAGACTTCTCAGTTTACTGTTTATATATGAAAATAAATGTCGTATCAAACAATAAAAGTAACATAATGCCGAAATAATTGTTGTGTATATATAATGTAGACCAGTCTAAAAAACCACAATGACATACTTTAGACAAGAGTTAACTATAATGAAGATTTTAGCTGAAACTAGCTTGAACTTTAATCTCAGAATAACAGAGGTTAGAGTTTGTTATATACATTTATTACAGTATTTATTAGCCAAAACACTGTTTTGACTGTTGCTACCCATGAATTGCTTTACTATTTATAAAATTAAAAAGCCTACATTAGGCTGTTGTGACATAATGACAGACTCCACTGTGACACCATTGGGCTGTTGCTTTAAGAAATGTTGTAAATGGTAATAAAATGGGCTTTTTGTTTATTAAACATCAAGAATTAGGTTTCATTTTATAAAACTGTATAAGGGACAAAGAATGTCTAAGGTCTTGTAAAAAGGTGATTAAATGGTCATAATTCTATAAGAAATACCTGAATGTTGTGTGCCAACGTTTTATAAAAAGTAGAGGAGACATTAAATGGCATCTTTTTATTATTACTTTTTAATCATCTATGGACAATTGTAGCATAAGCATGAACTGTGCATGATTTTGCAAATAATGTCTCAACTGAAAAAAGTCAAGACACTTTTGGTATAAAGCTGCTGTACAAGACTGCTGTAAAAGTAGCAACTATTAATCCTAGAGAAAACATTTACTCTGCCAATACTGAAAAATATACAAGCACCCCTTGACCTTCACTGATCTCAGAATTTCTATGATATGTAACTTTAGCCTCACTCTAACAGTCAGTCACTTTGTACATTCTGTTTCTGGCATTAGGATATGATCCCATGCTTCCTGCCTGTCTGTATGAAGGCATCTACGGTTCCGATCAATGTCTTCATCAGTGTGAGCCGCAGAGATCTGAACTCGAATGCGGGCTTTTCCTTTGGGAACGACTGGGTATGAGAAACCAATCACATACACTCCTGATGACAAGGAGAGAAAAACACTGTTTTAAACTGGGCTGAGGACTATTAGATCTATTCATTTAAATGGACATGACATTTACGCCCAAATTCTCACCCAGTTTTAGCATGTCGTCAGCCATGAGCGAAGCCAGCCGAGCGTCTCCCAGCATCACAGGACAGATTGGATGAGCTGTGCCAGAAATGGTGAACCCTGCCTGGGTCATGTTGTTTCTAAACCTTTGGGACAGAAGAAAAGATGCACAATGGACCATTGTGTTGAGAACTCCCATCATTAAACTCAGTGAACTCTAAAAATCCTTTCTTCTTAAAAGCATTCATACTGAACCAGCAAAAGTCAGCTCATTTTTTTGACTGCAGAGTCGACTGCTGCTTTGAAAAGCATATTCTGTTAGTTTTAACACTGCTCATCTCCTTTCCACAAACGACAGATGCAGTGACACAAGCTGAAGGGTGTAATCGAATCTACAGTACAAACATCGCAGAATGCCAACTCCGACCTCCAGTCCTACCTCATGGTTTTAGCTGCCATGGACTGAGCGATTTCATTGGATGCCAGCAGCAGCAGGTCCACAGCAGCGATGGCACAGCCCACCACAGGAGGGGGAGGGAGTTGGAGAAGAGATATGGACGAGAACGCTGTCTCAGAAGATCAATTAAAGCCTTGGGTCCGACGGTGTAACCACCTGACAGAGAATCAGAAAAATAAATGTTTGAAAGGACTGAAATTGCTTCAGCCTTCTTAGCAAAGGAACTTTGCTATTTAATTTGTTTTAATTTGTTTTAATTTAATTTGATTTTACCTGACTTAAGCTATGTTTACATCCACCTATTTTATATGTGAATTTTGCAATAATCACATTAAAAAACTGGTCTCAACAGTGGCTGTGATTGGATAACTGGACTAGTTTCATTGTACAGCATCTCAAATGTCGGTTTGATAGTCCTGAAATGCATGAGCCAAAGTCATAAAAATTATTTGGTTTAATTCCCTCCCAGAAACGTTAAAAAGCAACAGCATCTGAACACAAGATAAAATGACAGCGTTTATTGCATTTCGTATGTGGGCAAGAGGAAAGAAGAGCTACAGAGGCTGTAACAACTTCCATTGTCATTACAGATACAAATTCCCAGGAAGGGATGATTTTGTTCTCTTAAACATATGGGATGGAAACAGTGCTTTATTTGCATATGCTTCATGCAATAGTCCAATTTTGTGTACAAGTTAAATTCCAACTTCGGATGGAAACATAGCTATAGTAGCTTGACCATGTAAATTGTAAACTGTTTAGCTGATGTTTAATATCTAGAAATGCAAGACATACGCACCAGCAGCACCTCCCAGTGCTTTTCCCAAGTGTGGAATTGACAATGTGCACTTTGTCCATCACACCCATTAGCTCATCAGTTCCTCTGTGGGAAATACATGCACAGATATCCACTTGTAAGATATTATGACATGATACTTTCTCACACAGTGAGTCTTTAAAAATAAAAACATAACTGCCTCAATATTTAAGGGGGAAGGTCCTTCTTAACAAGGGGGCCTCAAGATGATGTAATTATTTAAAATTAGACAAAAACACACCCACAAAATCTCGATTTTCTTAGTATTTGGTTATTTTTATAATATTTTGTTGGGTAGAAATTGTGAGTTAGGTCTTGAAGTCAAAAATGTTGGCTTCAAGCAAAACATATACCATCAATTGACAACCTTCTAGCTCGCAGTCTGTCTATTTTTAAAGGTTTATAAGTTATCGTTAAAAATCAATTCCCCTACATAGAAGTGAATAGGATGTTTCCTTCAGGACTCAGACTGTTGCTCTCTATTTTTGCAAGTGCTACCAAGTGTTTCTTCTGTCTACTTACCGGCCTCGAGCACCCATGAATCCTGTGGCGTGACACTCATCAATGAAAACCAAAGCTCCGTACTGCTCAGCCAGATTACAGATACCTTTCAGAGGAGCCACATCACCATCCATGGAGAATACACCATCTGTGACGACCAACCTCAGACGAGAGGACTGTGGGGTTAAGTGAGAGAATCAACACTAAATTCTCCAAAAATGATCAAGCTCCTCTAAGGTGTATAGGAACATAAATGAAATGCAAAACTTTTGATTACAAAAGTTGACTAAACATATCAAGCTGCCACACAGTAATTTTATTTTCATATCACCATGCACATAAACCACTTGCGGTGTGACTTCTGATTTGCATGAAAGAGATTTAAGAGATAGTTCACCCAAAAATGTTGTCTATCTAATGTTATCTAATGTTGACATAGAATAAGAAATACTGCAACAAATGTATTAATCAGTTAATACATTAACTAATGTTAACAAATGAGACATTCATTTACTCAGCCTATAGTTGTTCCAAACCTGTGTTAGTTTCTTTCTTCAGCTGAACACAAAAGAAGATATTTTGAGTAATCAGACAGTTGATGGTCCCCATTGACTTCCATAGAATGTTTTTTCCAACTGGAAGTCAGTGGGTCCAACAACGGTCTAGTTACCAACATTCTTCAAAATATCTTCTTTTTTGTTTAACAGAAGAAAAAAACACACCCAGGTTTGGAACAACTTGAGGGGAATAAATCAGGATAGAATTTTAATTTTTGGGTGAACTATCCCTTTAAGTCATGAGAAAAATCCAGTGATACCTGTGATTCTTTCAGCTTTTCTTCCAGGTCATTCAGGTCCATGTGCTTGTAGCGGAACCTCTTGGCACGGCACAATCGAATGCCGTCGATAATAGAGGCATGGTTTAGTTCATCAGACAACACGGCATCATCAGGACCCAACAGGACCTGAAGTAAAGAGCACCAATGTATTGAATTATTACAATGCATTGGCAGTGTAACTTGTAACATGTTTACTTAAGTATATAATATGTCGATTGGTCACCTCAAACAGACCAGCATTGGCATCAAAGCAGCTTGCATACAGAATGCAATCCTCTCTTTCATGAAACTGGGCTAGCTTCTCTTCCAAGGTCTTGTGGAGGCTCTAGAGAACGGAGATTAAAAACAAACATTAAGGCATTGATACGCACTGCTATAAATGTGTTCAAATACATTATTTCCCCTCACCTGAGTGCCGCAGATGAAGCGAACTGAACTAAGGCCAGCGCCATACTTCTGCAGGGCATCTATTCCAGCCTTCACCACCTCCGGATGACTGGATAAACCCAGGTAGTTATTTGCACAGAAATTCAATATGTCTACAAAAGAAATAAAGAGGCGTGGGCCATCAGAAGAGGAGCAAAGGATCAAATCCTCTTTATTTACATGTGGATATGCTGGACACTTGTTTGATGCTTTCCTTTACTAATCCAGTCCAAAACATTTACAAAAATAACAATTAATTAAAAAATGTTTGTCCACCCTTGAATTAAATTTGAATTGTACTAACATAGTTTGAATTCATATTTAAATTAGTTTGGTAAAACATTATTAAAATCATAAGTTGTATTTGTTAACATCAGTTAATGCACTGTGAACTTACATGAACAACAAACAATGAACCGTTGGATTTTTAATATCTAATGTTGACAGAATAATAAATACTGCAACATTGGAGCCAGAGGGCGTAAGTGGCATTTTGGGCGAATATGAGTTCTTTATATCAAAATAAAGGTCTCTGGTGAGCTCTATCCAATGGTGTCAAAAATACCTATCTGAGATAAACTGTATTGAATAAAGCAACAAAAAGGCACATCTGACATATTTGACTTTTTTTTTATTTTAACATTTTTTAGAACATTGTCATTGTGTTAATATATGCCATACATTTTTTACCTAAATACTCATTCATGTAGGTATGCCTGTGGTTGAAATGTTTGTGGTTTAAGGTTATTAATACAGGTGATTGAAATGTGGTCAAAATTTTGTTTTGTCTCTCCTGTAAAGTTTGTTAAAAGTCACTTACGCCCCTCTGGCTCCAAGCCCTCGAAATGTATTAATCAGTTAATACATTAACTAATGTTAACAAATGAGACATTATGGTAAAGTGTTACCGTTATTTTTATTTAGGCATTTTCCAATTTTATAGTTTATTTTTGACAAAAACTTTTTTTGTAATTTTTGTTATCTTTTTGAAAATATGTCTATGTTGTTTTTTTTTATTCTATTTTATTTCAGGTTTAGTTATTTAATACATCGAGATAAATTAAATGAAAATGCTAAATATTTCCTTGACAACTAACTGAAATAAAATAGGCTCCATATGTTTTTATAGTTTTGGTATTAAATAACTAAATGAGGTAACTAAATATAACAGTCCACACTATTAATGTAAGCACAAACCATTGGATCAAGTGAGTTGCAGACAGACAGATAGACAGATAGATAGACAGATAGACAGACAGACAGACAGACAGACAGACAAGACAGACAGACAGACACAACAGACAGACAATAACATAAGATAGAGATAGATAGATAGATAGATATAGATAGATAGATAGATAGATAGATCAATATAGATAAATAGATAGATAGATAGATAAATAGATAGATAGATCAGATAGATAGATAGATAGATAGATAGATCAGATAGAATCAAACGTTAGATAGTTCCCACATATTTTAACTTCTAGACCTACGTGATGTTGCTATAAAATTAAATAAATAAAGTTTAAAATAAAGTTGACAGATAAAAGAAAGTGTGTAGCGTCCTAAGCGTAGTCTTCTTTTATTCAGAGGACATTTAAAAATAAATAAATAAAGATTTAATTCCCCTTGTCACTGCTAATTGGTGCCTCCAGGGAACGTACAACCCAATCATAACATTCAGTTGCCCAACACCTGCTGCTCACCGCCTGTGCTGCCGTCCACGGAGATATGAGGGCCCTGTTTGGAGGTGATGACTCGCTCCCCCTTCCATGTGCCCGCCGCGCGGATAGAGTCCAGCTCGCTCTCCAGGACACACAGCGCTTGAGCCGCAGCCGCGTACGGTCTACTCCGCGTTCACTGCGGGCCAGGGCTGCAAAACACTCCTCAACGGAGCCCTGAGGCCACGAACAGCTGTGCGAAGTGACATTTCTCACACACTATCACAGCAAATAGTACAGTAAAAGTATATGGACTCAATAAAAGTGACGTTTACGGCAAACATATGTAATTCACATGGGCGTTGAAACATCAGCCAATCAGACGCATTTGCGTAAGAGAGGGCGACAAGCTCTTGATCCAATGGAAGAGCAGCTGATTCTGCATTTTAAAGAAACAGGCTAGACTAATATTTATTGTGTAACTCTACAGTTCCAAACTAATGTAAAAATAAATAAATGGTTATTGACGGGGAACTAATGTTGCACGCACAATTATGAATCTGATATGAATCCCTTACTGGAAAAATGCGAATATGGCAATGCGTTAAAAGTAATAACAGAATTAAATAGATCAAACGAATTCTACGCGGGAAAGAGGCGGACTGACTTCCCGTTTGACGACTACTGTATGTGCAACATGTCATATACGCGGGAATTTATCTCCAGTTTCCCGGCAAATGTCCGAAAGACAGCTCTCTACAGTAGAGAGAGAGACAAGATTTAACTCGTGTTATGAAAATGTTGGCAGGAACACCTTTCTTTTTAAGACTGCCAAGGACCTTTTTCGGTTTATTCAGTATATGGACCTTTATTTATTATTTTTTCCCCAGGCTTTATACGACGGTTTGCAGTGGAGTGAGAGGGAACAACTTTAAAGGGTAGGTAATTATTCTGAAAATATTATATTTGAAAAAAAAATAAATAAATAAAAAGCATGTTGTAGCCACACATGATCAACACTGAGTAGTTTAGTTTTTATAGTATCGTTTGGTTGTATCAAGTTTAGATGAATAGATTGAATACAAATATTCTATTAATTAGTGCGCCTCCTATAATTTTTCTTAATTAAAGTATACAAATGTGCATTGGGTAGACTGATGACGTGAGATGTTTAATATCTCGGGAATTCAGCCAGCACAAATGTTCGTTTTGCAGTGTAAATTGGCTCAAACAATGCACAAATTAATCCATTTGTTTGTAAATTAATGAATTCATTTGTTTGTTCATGATAAAGCGCTACTTCACACTAATCAAATTCCTCTATTTTTATTTTTTTATTTTTTACAATTTCCCATTCATTTCCTATGGGGGTCATTTTTTTAATTTTATTTTTATTATTATTTTTTTTATTAAACATTTAATTACATAACACAAAAGTGACAAGTTTTAAAACATAAACAAGAGCCAGGGGTACAAGGAATGATACATATTACATTACATTGGAATTCAACGAGAAAGACAAATAAATAAATCAATAAATAAAGGAATACATAAATAATAAAATAATAGCAATAACTAAAACAGGAAAAAATAATAATAATCTTTTTTAAACAAACACATCAAAAAATGAGCATACATTCAAAGTTTTATCAAATTCCTCTAGTCGGATACATTTTTTTATTAAGTTGGCTTGTGTAATTTTTTTTATTATGCTTACAAACAAACAAAGATGACAATCATAGCATACAATTCCGTTACAAAATTGCAAACATATCAGTACAAAATATTACAACAATAGGATCTTCGCCCGTGACGTCACGACGCGGTTGCATGTGCTCTGGTTGGCAGAAAAGTATGGCCGTATGCCGCACAGTATTATAAAGTCATAATTTAACCCAAAGATTGGGTACTGTACAGTCAGTGTATCATCTGTGTACACACCCTTATAGATTAAGGGCAAATTCTTGTATTTTCTTTGATACATTTTTACGTATATGTTGACCAATGTTATAAATCAGAGGTAAGATCATTTTGATTCAAAATATAGCCCATGGACAAATTGCACCTCTATTTTACTCTAGTTGTAACAAATTTACCAGTTATCCAGTTAACACAAGTAATATTCGTAATTATGACTTATAGGCATCTAAAGATTTGTACGCCTTCATTGACTCTCTGATAAGCATAGATGGCGTGTCGATGAGATACAGGTAGATGTCGCCGAATGTCAAATCTGGCCATGTGTTAGGACTTTTGTTCCAATTCTCACTCAGGTGATATGGATCAGGCATAGAACATGAACCCTGGTTATATAAAAGCTTTACCTTATATCTCCTTTTAGCTTTTTCTTACAAAGAATTATAATTTTGCTGACAGAACACATAGACTGCTGCGTATGTTTTGGTTCTTTTTGCCAACCAGTTCGCGCCCACGCCCATTTCGTGACGTCACATATGACGCTGGCGAACATCCCTATATGGACAGAGTCATCTTAACACAAGTACAAAAAAACTAGTCCAGAGTCTGAAACGTCATAAAGGGGGCGTTTCCAATCCGCGGGAAAATCCAAATGTAGCCTTAACTAAACGCGGAAGTTTAGAGAACAAATGCGAATGGAATTCTATATGGAAACCAATAACACAGGTCAGAATGACAGTATTCTGCTATTCTACAGTATTCTGAATTATAGTATTCTGTTTAATCAACATTTGCATTCTCAAACTATGTCTTTGATCACTCGGACTGTTTGTTTGTTTCCTGTACTGTACATAAATGGACGACATTATACATAGTAACATAACTTATTATCGCAAGTTTAAAGCGATTTTATGCAACACAAAACGTGTAAATGGGTAAACAATATTTTGGATTATTAGACTTCGGCGAAGAGACTTGTCAGCGCTCGCTATGACAATAATACATTTTAACGAATGTTGATTGAAGCGACCAGCGATTATAACCCTGTATATGATCAGAGCTATTTTTGATTACACAAAATATATCGCTTTCTAATAATTATCCTAATATAAGTATTTCTTACCACAGATAGGCCTACCATCGAATGCCTATGGAGGGTTTTAAGAAGAGCCTGGACATACCTGTGCTGCGGTGGACATGATGACTCTGGTGTGTAACTATATTAATGAATACATTTAAAACGTTTATAAACGCACTGAAAACATTGTGAAGTCATTCAATGTACTTTTCTATACATAAACAGAGCTTAAGCTTTCAGTTGAAGAAACAGCGCCACCTCTTGGTTTGAGCACTGTACGACCATGGAATTACAGGGAAGATGGGGGTGGAAGAACGGTTTAGGTGAGACGCTTTCATTCACTAAATGGCAGTGGTGGAGGAAGTACTGAATTTCAGTACTTAAGTAAAAGTACAAATAACCAGATAAATATTTACTTTAGTAAAAGTCGAAGTAACACAATGACAACCATACTTAAGTAAAAAGTAAAAAGTACCTGATTTTAAATGTACTTTAAGTATTAAAAGTAAAAGTACTTGCATAACAATTTATTCTCTTAATGTCTATTTTCTAATGATTAATAAAACATTCATTCTAACTCATTCAACCTAATACTCATATAATGATGGAAAAAATTAGTTGTCACCATTTCTGAAACAAGCTTGCAATTAATTAGGCAATATACACATCATGCTTATCCTTACT
Source organism: Hybognathus amarus (assembly GCA_030378365.1). Taxonomy (NCBI): domain Eukaryota; kingdom Metazoa; phylum Chordata; class Actinopteri; order Cypriniformes; family Leuciscidae; genus Hybognathus; species Hybognathus amarus. The sequence continues at coordinate 35,593 of JAQIUQ010005610.1, read as the reverse complement.
ATATGTTAATAACTATGTTTGGCAGTTAAACGTGATTAATTTATGGTGTAATTCTGAACCTCTTGGCTTGCCATAATCCTAACCAACCGTATATTACACACGGTGCGTTTCCTATGCACGTAAATACAAATTTTCGTGTATAAATTGCACGATAAATGCACTGCGTGCGAGGCGCATTTAGTGTGACCGAGTTGATATATCTATGGCAACCAAACGTCACTGGTGAGACAAACGTGCAGACGGAGGACGGTCAGATTACATTTTGGCAGGGGAAAAACAGAAAATGTAACAAAAATGTAACAGAAGTTGTAGAAATGTAAGTGAGAATAGAAAGTATAATAATTGCTGCAAAATGTTAACGAAGTAAAAAGTATGCACTATTTATTCTACTTAAGTAAAGTAAAGATACGTGAAAAATGTACTTAAGTAAAGTAACAAAGTATTTGTACTTCGTTACATTCCACCACTGCTAAATGGACAGGGTTTTATTATAGTGAAATTTTATATTAATTAATTAATTCTAAGTTGATGACATCATGTTGAAGTGTTCCAATGTAAAATGCTAATGGCCACTCCATTCATTCCATACAGAATTCTTGGATCAAGATGAAGAAACAACTTTATGAGTTTAGCACTTCAGAGATGGAGGATTGGCCCCTTGCAATCATTGCTGTCCCAGACACTTATGGCACAAATTCGTGAGAGGAGCCGATGTCAAGACAGGGTTACTGGTGCTCTCGACTCGTGTGCATGAGGAGTTTTGGACCTACAGTTGTGTTTTAGTTTGGTCCATGCAAGGCATCATTAGAGCATTAACTTGTCTATTTGATGGTGCTACGAAGTCCTGCCAAGCTGTTGGGAGATTTAATTTGGCCAATAGTGAAAAATGTGATTTCTGTAGACAAACAGATCAATCTCTTTACAACCTTATACAATCTCTTTATTGTATAAGGGAGAATATCAGGGCTGGTATTCAATACACAACTGCGAATGTGATATTCCCTTTATACCAAAATTCAACAAGATAGTATTTAAGGCTAGTTAGTAAGTACATCTCTTCTCTTCCAAAGAAAATAGAAAAAAGAAAATCTTAGAAGCCAAAGCCAAAGCATCCAGCTTTCTTCTAGATCTGCTGCACAGCCGAAACAAAGTTTGTTGCAGTATTTTCCTGTTATCTCTGTAAAGCTGCTTTGAAACAATCTGTATTGTAAAAAACACTATATAAATAAAGGTCACTTGACATAAGAATAAATACTTTTGATGTTGCTTACACTTCCTCCTTCTAACACTTTCCCATCCATAAAAATAGGTGGGGCATGTTGTAACATGACCATATTAAAGCTTAAAATGCTATCTGATCTAATCCAAGACAAACTAAATATATTTTTGTCTGTAAAATACTATGACTCTCAATCTTTATTCACCATTTCTCATGGTTTCTCAATAGAATTAATAAAAGTATAGAATAGAATAGCATCTTATAATATAGGGGCACATGTTATTAAATCCCTCTGCACAACTGAGATTTAAACGTTTCCCGGACAGAGATAGGACTAAAATGTTAGAAATCTTATAACGGGCCATGTCTGGATCTTCCAACAGGACAGTTATCCAAAACAAATAAAAATAAAAATGGGTCACCAAGCATCTGCAATGGCCGTCCCAGTCTCTGACCTGAACCCTATAGAAAATGAGTGGGCTGAACTTGAAGAGAAGAAGCACCAGCATGGATCTGTTTTTCTTTTTAGAGAAAAAACACGATTAACTATTGTGTTAATATCACTTAACTATCGTATAACTAACTCAATAACTATCTTAATCTAGAATAGTTTACTTGTCTCTTAACTATTTGATAGTGAGTTAGTTATACGATTAGATCTAGAAACCGAACCCTGATTCAGCTGGTTAGATCAGCATTAAAGAAATATCTCAACTGTTCAATAACAGATTGGAGATTAAAATTAAATCATATTTGTCTAATTTTAAATAAACACACACAAAAAACGGATGAAAAAAAAACAAACTTACTTGCTTAAATAAATTTACTTGCTATAAATAAACGTTTAGTGATATCTTCCAAAGATTTCTGAAATTTGCCACACATTTTCTCTATAGTAAATAATGCTAGCATATGTGGAAGTAGGCTATTGTGCATTGTTCAAATTCAATACCCTTTATTTATGTTCGTGGCTGAAAACAGCCACTACTTTTAAACCGCAATAAAAATAGATAAAACAAAAAAAAATCTTTATTTTTTATTATTTTTTTATTTTTATAAATCTATTAACCTCAGTCCTGATTAAACCTACTTAATGTTTAAAAATGTTTTTTTTTTTTTTTTTTTTTACCTCTTATCACAGTCTTGGTCAGAGATTAGGAACAACATTGGTTTTGATGTATTGTTAGTTTTTGTTCAGCATCAGATTTGAACCTTTTCTCCCTCATTTTGTTTGTGGCTGTTATATAACCACATTTTTTGATGGTAAAGCCATGACACCATAATCATACATTTTTGATTGTTGGTGGTTTTCCCAGTTGAAAAGAGATAAAATGTAAATTTTTTAACCAGGTGTTAAAAAATTAGTCCTTTAATCCTTTATTACACCATTAATTACACCATTAATCCTTTAGACAGGCCTGTACAAAAAAAGCAAAAAAGCTTAGTTTCTGGCTTTTACATGGAGTTAAATGGAGTATATAATAGCTTATTACAGTGTGTGTGTGTGTGTGTGTGTGTGGGAGAGAGAGAGAGAGAGAGAGAGTGTGAGAACTCATCTTGATGCGTCTGCTAAAATCAAAATATGCACCTGAGCTTTCAGAACCACATGGAGTAAACAAAAACAAAGTGTATTTATGCATCTGCTGCCTTTTGATAGTGAGAAATGCAAACTAAACAAAAACGAAGCAAGTGGATAACACTTGCATGCAAGTCTGCTGGTCATAATGCGGGACATAACGGCTCTAAAAATCGGACAACCACTGCAATCATCCCACAAGCAACGTGTGGACTCCCCTCTGGACCTGTCGACGCCGGCCAAGAAAATCAGTAGCCACCGGGGAGTCCACCCCAGTCCAGTTCTTCATTGTGCGGCAGGTAAAAAACAGATTGAACACAGAATCCATGTTCTGAACCCTTGAGATGGCATAGTGCATTAGCCCTGGAGTCACACCTCACAATTAATTTAGGAATTTGGCAATTAAAGAGTTAAAGATTAAGAAAAACATTTAAGTAGGCTAGTTTTGATCAGGACTGAGGTTGATTAATAGATGTATAGATTTTGACAGTTGTTTAAAGTAGTGGGTGGTTTCAGCCACAAATGAGTGAATTTGCCCACAGTGACCCAAAATATGTGTCAAAATAGGATTTGTTCACCAAGAATCATATGAAACAGGGAGAAATATATAGGCTATTGTGGCTAAAGTTTCCCGTCCGCTTCAGGGAACTCCGTTATGTCAAACAACTCATATAGATATCTTCACTAGGCTCCCTCACTGCGAGAATAGGCTAACAAGTAGTAGACAAATTACGGCTTTGTCAGCTCCTCCTCGTCAAACCTGCACATTTTAATTCTACATGGCACAGCAATCGCAGCCACTTGTCCCATTTAAAATTTACACTTGAGAATTCAAAGACAATGACCAACATGGAAAGCAATAACGGAGGTAAGAATTTTGTAGCTATACTTTTAACTGCAGCATCTTTATAAACTCTTGTGATATTGGCATGTAGGCACTTGACCCTTTTTTCTGCTTTAGTAGTCCCCTAACTTATTTATATTAAACGGGCTAACTATTTTGGAGTTGGTTAAATAAATGCAAAATAGCCCTACATTGCAACTGATTTTGGACAATATCGGATTTTGCGTTCTGTTGCAGTATTTTCAAGATGGTTTTGATTAGATAGTTAGCTGGTTTGCTTGGGGCAAAATTGTTTAAGTGTCAGGGGAGAGCGGGGCACAACCTAACGCATTTTTTTTTTTTTTACTTTGCCATTTGAAATTTCCTTCTAAAATGATCATTTTTATCAAGCTTGTATATTAAAGTTCAGTAATTTCACTTAAATGGCAATGAAGATGACCTATTAATTGTCATTTAAGTGAAATTACTGAACTTAAAAAGCTTGATAAAAATGGTTCATATATATATATATATATATATATATATATATATATAACTCTTCATATATATATATATATATATATATATATATATATATATATATATATGGTAACACTTTACAATAAGGTTCGTTAGTTAACGTTAGTTAACTACATTAGTTAATATGAACTAATAATGAATAGCACATATACAGCATTTGTTAATCTTTGTTAATGTTATTTTCAGCATTTACTAATACTTGATTAAAATCTTATTAACATTAGTTAATGCACCATGAACTAACATGAACAAATAATGAACAGCTGTATTTTTATGAACTAACATTAACAAAGATGAACAAATGCAGTAACAAATGTATTGCTCATGGTTAGTTCATGTTAGTAAATACATTAACTAATGTTAACTAATGAACCTTATTGTAAAGTGTTACCATATATATATATATATATATATATATATATATATATATATATATATATATATATATATATATATATATATACATATATAAATAATATTTTTTTTATTATTTTTGTACATACACATCTCTGCTACAAATGAACTTCTAGGACTTACCATTTTCGTACAGTTGGACTGAAAGTGACAGAAGAGCAAATGTTACAACTTACCCCATATGCGGGGTTAATGGGCTTTATGCACAGCTGCACTACTTCCTAAACTTCAGCCAGCTTCTTGTTTCCTGTCTGCCATAATTGGACGCATTGATTAATTCAGGTGTGTCTGATTATTGTTGCCGTGACTACTGAGGTCAAGCACACCTGAACTAATCAAATTGTCCAATAATGGCAGACAGGAAACAAAGGAGCTGGCTGAAAGTTCAGTACAGCTGTGCATAAAGCCCATTGTAACAGACAGAGGGTTAGTTGTAACACTTGTGTGTAACACACATAATTCAGTACTATTTTATTTGCATAGTTTGATATTGTTTGTGAATATATCTGGATATATACACACATCCCTCATCCAATCACCCTTCTATTTTGGATAAATATCATAGAAAAGGGCTGCACAGTTTGCAATAAAAAAATAAAATCATAAAATATTGTAATTGCAATTGAATTAGATTTGTGTGTGGCAGCTGCATGTTACTGTTATTATTATTATTATTATTAATAACAGTAACAATAATACAAATGAGCTTAAAATAATAATTTTAAGGGTTTACTGCATTAAAACAGACCATAATTTTTAATAAACAAGTGATCAATGCATAGTAAACTAAATTTTAAACATTTTAAATTTAAAGTCCAACAAAGTTAAATGTATAAATAAATAGGCTACTCAAACCTGTAAAAGTTGTGTGGCTCCGTTTTCATTTGATTATCATTGTACACTTGGCGGCTTGTTTGTAACACTGTGCTACAACTAACCCCGCTGTGTATTACCAACCCAATCTCACGGAAATGTGATGTGAATTTTACGAGGTGGCTAATTCGTAACAATTCATACGACCTCACTCATACAAATTAGTACGATTTTGATAAATCGTACATATTTTACGTAATTGGCCAATTCGTCTTGAATTCGTATCAAATGACCTACCCTAACCCCGCCCCTAAACTTAACCGTCACGTGGGTTTCGACAAAATCGTACGAATTTGTACGAATTCGTACGAATTGGTCGTGAGATAGGGTAGGTATTTCTTATTTTAACTGAGCCTAGCTAACAGTCGCTAGGAATTGCTGACTAGGAATGTTTCAAAACGGTGCTATGTTTGAGCCAACAAGACAGTGATTAAGGCAATATGAAGTTAGATTTGGAAACATAAAGGCCTAGGCCTACAACAAACTCAGAACCCGAAAAAAAGCCTATGATGAAAAAAAATTACTTTCAGGGTGTCAAAACAGTTGTCCAGGCAGTATCTTCACGAAATATTATCAAAACTTTCCGCAAATTCGCGGGAGACCGTCTTCTGGCAGCAAGAGAAAATATCGTAAATACAACCTGCGTGACCCTGAGTAATACGTAAAAGGTATAGGTTGTGCCCTGCGCTCCCTTACTTTTTTAGCTACTGTAGCCAGTCTACTTGTGAGGGTTAAATTTCCACCAGTCCTCACTCATATCATGACAGGTGTGGATATGTGTCCTCACAAATAGCCGATAAATTGCCTTAATCATGTTTCTATACTTGTCTTACACATGTGTTTGTGTGACGGGGTCGGGCTAGTTAGGAAATAGGCAAGCCAACTAGATCCCTAATTAATGAACCTAGCACGCACTATCTCTTATCTCTGTCTCTGCACATACGCACTGACATTCACGCATAAAACCTCAGGCGTTGCCAGGGCACAGGCAGTAAAATGTTAATTTTAAGCATAAATTAATTTATTTTAACATATGCGCAGAATGTCATATTGTGTGTGCTTGTAAAGAATGCGCAAAAATGTGCTGAATCCGCTATAGCCTAATTCTGAGCGTAATACTTGTGTTAGTTTGTGTGTTTTTGCCTTTTGCCATTTTTAGAACAGATAAGTGAACTTAAAAAATGCAATTTTCAGCTGAGTGTATTATCTTAGCCCTCTGCACTCGACCACGAGCGCCCCCGCATGGACAGAGACGTGTTACTGCAGCCAGTCCAGAAACCGGAAGTAACCAGCCATGGCCAATTGGCTTTATGCACAGCTGCACTACTTCATGAACTTAAGCAAGCTCCTTGTTTCCTGTCTGCCATTATTGGCCAAACTTGATTAATTCAGGTGTGTCTGGTTATTGTTGCCGTGACTACATCTCCTTTTTGAGTTAAATTAGGGGAATGTTGATGAACTCCACTCCCATCACCCCTTGTCTCCCTCTACTTTTAGTTAGAGGTGTTATCTTTAATGGGGTTAAAATCTCTAACAAAACAATTAGAACTTGTATGTATATATATGTATATGTGTATCACTCTAATATGATGATTTTATGCTCAAAAAACATGTATGATTATTATCCATGTTGAAAACAGTTTTTTTACATTTTTATTTCAGGATTCTTTGATGAATAGAAAGTTCAAAAGAACAGCTTTTATCTGAAATGGAAAGCTTTTGTTACATTAAACACTACCCTTTAAAAAGTTTGGGGTCAGTAAGAATTTGTATTTTATTTTGGGGGGAAATAAGAAATCAATACTTCTATTCATCAAGGATGAGTTACATTGATCAAAAGTTACAGTAAAGACATTTATAATGTTAGAAAAGATTCCAATTAAATAAATGCTGTTCTTTGAACTTTCTATTCATCAAACATTCCTGAAATAAAAATGTAAAAAACTGTTTTCAACATGGATAATAATCATACATGTTTTTGGAGCATAAAATCATCATATTAGAGTGATTTGTGAAGGATCATGTGACACTGAAGACTGGAGTAATGATGTTGAAAATTCAGCTTTTTTCAGAGGAATAAATTTCATTTTAAAATATATTAACATAAAAAAGTCATTTTAAATTGTCATAATATTTCACAATATTACTGTGTTTTTTTGTGTATTATCAAAAATTGCAGCCTTGGTGAGCAGAAGAGACTTCTTTTAAAATCTTACCGGTCTTAAACTTTTGACCGGTAGTGTGTGCGTGTGCGTGTGCGTGTGTGCGTGTGTGCGCGTGTGCGCGCGTGTGCGTGTGTGCGTGTGTGCGCGTGTGCGTGTGTGCGTGTGTGCGCGTGTGCGTGTGTGCGTGTGTGCGCACGTGTGCGTGTGTGCGTGTGTGCATGTATGCATGTATGTATGTATGTATGTATATATATATATATATATTATATATATATATATATATATATATATATATATATATATATATATATATATATATATATATACTTGTTATTTCTTATTCCTCAAAAAAAATAGAAAATATGATCATAGAACTTGAAAATGAGATTCTTGAATGGATGGTACTATCCAATTGACTTAGTAAAACTAGACTTTTTGACTTAATCTCAAAATTTACACTAGAGCAAAAGAAAGATTTGGATTGTAGTTTAAGCTTTCAAGAAGTAACCAAAGCCGTACAAGAATTATCAATAGGAAAATCTCCTGGATTAGATAGAATTTTTCAAACAGTTTTGGGGAATAATTGGGAAAGAAAACTTGTATGAAATGATTTTATATCAATACAAACTGGAGTTTTACTTTCTAGTTGCAGAAGAGCAATTTTGTCTCTGCAAAAATGGTGATCTCACTTTGCTTAAAAATTGGCCTGTAGTGTTATTAACAACTGATTATACATAAACTATAAACGAACAACACGGTCACATGACTTCCGAACAACTCTTTCAGTCTTTATTTCAAAAACATTTTCCCTGAAAATTTGAGTTAGAATTATAAACCACCACCACCACCACGATTATAAAGACAACGAGGCTGTAGGAAATGAGTTTGCATGTAAGGCTGATGACTTTTTACATTTAAATGTTAAAAACTTGCCTTAAGACATTTTTATAAGCCTACAGTTTCTTGTGTTTTATGGTTTATCTAAGATATATTAAAATCTTATGTAATGAGATTTGCAAATGCATAATAGTGGAAGATCAGGGGGAATTGTTGTCTGATTTGACTTATTACTTTGGTGAATTGTTGCAGAACCAATGTGGTTTTTTCTTGCTCCGTTGAATGGCGGGTTGAAACCGCAAAGAATTTCCGTTTGAAGAAAAATGACATGAAAGACGTTTCCTTTTTCATCTCATATCACAGCTACACCCATTTAACTCACCAAAACACCTATTACATTTGAAATATTGTGAAACCCAATAAATTTGAATCTCGTTGATAATTCTAGGCTTGATGAAGGTTGTATTTATAGTGTGCTGGATTTTCTTTTGTGTTTTAGACATAGAGGTTTTAGATTGATAATTCAAGGGTAATACCAAATATCCTGCATGTTCTCATTGGATTTTAAAACCTACTGTCACATGATCCATTATTATTATTTTTATCTCCGCACTGACATTCAGAGTCAGCCAAACAGTTAGGAAAGTAGTGAAGTTATAGGAAAGTAAACAGGAAGTAGTGAAGCTGTATGTGTCTAGTCGAAATGGCATAATGATTTATTGTGTGGTATATTGTGAACACATGGATAGAGTATTAGGTGTGTGTTTTGTGTGTGTGTACAAGAGTACATAAAAATTATTTCAAATGTAGTAGGTGTTTTGATGAGTTAAGTTAGTGTAGCTGTTATGAGATGAAAAAAGGAAACGTCTTTCATATAATTTTTACTTCACACGGACGTTCTTTGGCATAATGTGGTTAACTGAAAACTTTCAAACTTTGCGGTTTTCTTTCACCAAAGTAATAAGTTGCTCAACTAAAAAACTGTGTGTGGGTGTTTTGTTAATGTGCGTTAACAAAACATTCACACTTTGTGTTTTTCATTCACCAAAATAATAAGTTGCTCAACTAAAAAACTGTGTGTGTGGGTGTTTCGTTAACCACATTTGAGCTGCAAATCAGACAACAATTCCCCTATTATGATACTGATCTATGATAAAACTGATCTTTCACTATTATGCATTTGCAAATCCCATTACATAAGATTTTAATATATCTTACATAGTTATAAAGTATAAACCATAAAACACAAGAAACTGTAAGCCTTTGTGGGTTTTTTACAGTCTATGACCGAGACATGTACGGGTGGCAGGAAACTTCACTTGGTTGCCTTCACAGGAAACTTAAAGGAGTAAAAACTTAAACTTAAAGAAACTTAAAGGAGTAGTTCACTTTAAAAAAAAAAAACGTTTGCTGATAATTTACTCACCTCCATGTCATCCAAGATGTCCATGTCTTTCTTTCTTCAGTCGAAAAGAAATTAAGGTTTTTGATGAAAACATTCCAGGATTTTTCTCCATATAATGGACTTCAATGGGAACCAAACGGTTCAAGGTCCAAATGAGAGTTTCAGTGCAGCTTCCAAGGGCTTTAAACAACACCAGACGATGAATAAGGGTCTCATGTAGTGAAACGATTGCTCATTTACAAAAAATAAAAAAAAAAAAGTTTAAGCCTCTGTTCTGTGATGAGCGTTCGTGACTCTCCTGTTCAAACTCATTCCTCAAAATGAACAAATCTTTTAGTCATGACTCAAGGGTCTAGATTAGACCCTTATTCATTGTCTGGTGTCGTTTTAAGCCCTTTGAAGCTGCACTAAAACTCTCATGTGGACCTTGAACCATTTGGCTCCCAATGAAGTCCATTATATGGAGAAAATCCTGGAATGTTTTCATCAAAAACCTTAATTTCTTTTCAACTGAAGAAAGAAAGTTGTGGACATATTGGATGACATGGGGGTGAGTAAATTATCAGCAAACAGCTTTTTTAAAGTGAACTACTCTTTTAACTTGGTTGGCATTGCCTTTTCAGAGACTTTATGCACAGCTGCACTACTTCCTGAACTTCAGCCAGCTCCTTGTTTCCTGACTGCCATTATTGGCCAAACTTGATTAATTCAGGTGTGTCTGATTATTGTTGCCATGACTACTGAGGTCAGGCACACCTGAATTAATCAATTTGTCCAATAATGGCAGACAAATAACAAGGAGCTGGCTGAAGTTCAGGAAGTAGTGCAGCTGTGCATAAAGTCACCTTCACGACCAACGCAATTTTGCGTGGTGGACAAAGTATTTGTATTCACATGTTGTTTTCATACAGATTCATGCATTCATTTAAGCCGTTTGTTTAACATTTTGATTTAATGTTCGTGTATTTTATACTGAACTTAATATGTCATTCAGAGCATACTTCTTCATTATTTGTTGTTATTAATTTGATAAACGTTGAAGTTTAAACAGCATTAACGGGTAGTAGTGATCAACAGGGGGCGCCGATGCTCTTTATTCCCTCTCAACCAAAAAGCAACCAAAGAAGAGCGACGCCCAAACACGCGCGGGAAAGAAACCCGTTTCTCGGCAACAGGCAACGTAGTCCTCTCTCTCTTTTCAGGACTTATTAAAACAACGAGATTTAACAATAATAATGGCGCTCTTGGTAAAAACACTGAAGAAAATAAGATGCCGAGTAAGGTCATTTAATTCTGTTGATACTGCCGATATTTTTACAAAAAGAGGATATGGAATGAGGAGCTCATTCATTTCCTTATTGCAACAGCGTGCAGAATTGACATGAGAAGGGGAATTAAAAAGGTACTTACGTTAAGGTTTTTTTAAACACAATTAAGTTTTTCCATTATTGCATGTATACAATTAAAAAGTCATACAGGCACTGTGAGCACTTGTTGAACTTGAAGTTTAGCAGAAATGTAGGATCACTTGTTTGTGATTATTATTTTTATTAAAAATGTCCTCTTTAATAATGTAACGTTAAATATCTTAACAAGTCAATGTTTCTCAATGCGACTTGCACTTTTTGGACGCTGATTGTTACAGAAATGTAGAATAAATGTTGCGAAAGCGCAATATCTAGGAAGAGAAACAGGCAACTTGAAAGAAACAAGTGCAATGTAACGTTAAGCATTTCCGTAATATAAATAAAAATGCAGGCTAACTTCAAACTGCAATTTGTAACAAAACGTGTAGTCTTTAGTTATTTTCAGTCTCTATACCTCAACAGTTTTACATCAAACTGCGACTTTCTTGATTTTAAAATGTATATTTTAAATTGACAAACATCATGTATAATTCAGGACACAGTTCAGAAGGAATAAAAAGATAAGTTGTCTCTCGCCATTGACTGCCATACATATGTTTTCCCATGAGCCGAAAGTGGAAGGGAGAAGGAGGGACTTGGCTCTCAGGTTTTGGTCACGTCACGCTCGGTGATAAAGCTATTTATCCCCTCCCATTCGAATCTTCACGCGCGAGCTTGAGTTCAGACATACACACTGCCTGGAAAGTTTGCTTGGATCTGGCGCCTTTGTAAATTAAGTTTATAAAAGGACAAATTAACACAACGATTGCTTCACCTTACTTATACTATTAGTATGGAAACCACCAACACCAGAGGTGAGAAATGCGTTTACTCTGGCGCCTTTCTGATGAAACACCGTCACCGGCGCGCGAGAGTATTCAACATGCAGCTTCCTACTGAACGATTCTGCTTGGATCAGATTATCGTCCACTATAACTATTTTGGAGGTGATATTGCGAGTGTACAGTAGATGTTGTGATTTTACACTATTAAAAGCAACATGACATCGAAAACAAGTGACGTTTGTGGTTGGACATTAGTGAACACGTCTTGAGGTGTCTGTCAAAACACGCGACGGTTTCGTGATGGATTCCGTTAACTAGAAGTTATTACAAACGAGTCTAAGTCTAGTTCATAGTTTAATCTATTTTAGAGATGTTTAGTTACAATCAGAGTCAGTGCTGAGATATAATTATTATCTTGTATCGCAGGTGGTGTGTTTGAGTGTGTGTGGGGGCCTCTGCGAAGAGTGTGGAAGCTGCTGTGCTGCAGTGGACCTGAGAAGGAGGGTGTGTATCTAAATGATTTTGGTAACACTTTATTTATTTATTTTTACAGAGTAATTACTTAATTAATTACCATTGTAATAACATGTAACAAAATGTAATTAACATGTAACTAAGTTATGGAACAGCCTGTACTTACAGATTGTAATTACATAAACGTAGGCAGCTGCAGTTACACATGTGTAACAGGCCGTGTCTGTTACGTGTTCCCAACTTGGTACAATGTAACAAGTACTTAAATATGTTACGAAGGTAAAAAGCCTGCAGTTACACATGGTCATTTTGTACCTTCTAAAATAAAGTCTATTACTTAAGTGCTCTTCATGAGTATCTACACACCTTATCCATCTGAATTAACCCACTAGTTCACAGCTTAAATACATGCAGTAGTAGGTATGTGGACATATCAATAAATAGCGGCGCGATGTGTTCCAAATCTCTGTGCCGGATTTTCCCGAATCATTTTGAGCGGGTCTCCTAAAATGCGCTGTTTTCATTGACTCGCTGTGGGAATCCTTGATTATTTTTACCCAATCACATCATTAGGGGTTTCGACTGCACATTTGTTTTACATTTTTTCTAGTCAGGCTGCATTTTCCTCCTGAAAGGTGATTTCAAACAATACGGAAGAATTCAACTGTCACGAAATTATTTTTACCCACTTTGGACACTTTCCTGAGGAAGGTAGACATGAAGAACATATGTTTGTGGTGTGCTGTACAAAATTTCGTGGCCATTTAAACTCCCCCACTTTTTTTATGACTACCGCCACTGAACGTTACCTGTAGAAAAGCTGTCAAAATGCAGCGCGTCGTGTAGGCTACACTCAACTTTTGTGTGGTCTCCTCCACTTTCTTTCCTCCACCAGCGTTAGTATTGTTAACTCTATATTCTTACATAACTGGAAATAGCATGAATCAACCAAAATCAATCTTTTAAATTAAGGATATATAATTTTCCTTTGGATCGTTGTTTTCCATTCAATTATTTGTATTTTCAACAACTGCTCGTCTGAAAAATACCATAAAAGATAGGCCAAATTAGGGATGGGCATTTTTCTAAAATATTGCATTCGAATATTCGGGCTCATAAAAATCGAATATTCGAATATCGTTTATTTAAATTATGTTTAACGAAAAAGACGTTATTTTAAGTTTTTTTTACGTTTTTGTCACCATTTCTGGACAAGCTTACAATTAGGCAATACACAACAAGCTTACAATAGTAATTAAAGTTTTCTTTTAGTTGAAAACATTAAACAGTAGGCCTTTGAGTAAACAAAAAATATATATAAAAAAAGCATTATTAAAAGCATGCTCAAGCAGCGCGAGCGGAAAAAAAACCCCTAATAAAGCAGATTGCGTCAGATATCGTACAGAACGTACACCTATACACACGAGTCAGCAAATGACTGAATATCGTGTTTATATTGTTTCACGTTTATGTTGAGAAAAACAATAATATCTAACGTTACATGCAGGGTCGTCGCGGACGCCAGCACTTTATATGCTCGAGTGAGAAATGATGCCACGCTGACAGACGTTTCAGAGAACGGTGTTTCTAACAGCACTTTGCATTTTCTGTTCTTAAACCGGTCTCCCCCAACGAAACTTAAAATAAGTGTCTCAAAATCATTTTGCTATTAGATAAGTTAACATCTTTGATCACGCGGGGTCCAGCTGCGCTTACCTGCAGTTGTGATGCTATGATGAACAGCTGTCTTTCCTCACTCGACTGTTTGGATTTCATGTGATTTCTCATGGTGATGATATCATAACTCAGATTAATTAATTAATTTGATCAAAAGTCATTCCGTTTAGTAAGATCCTTTTCAAGTAATGTTTATTCCCAACTTCGCGAGGCAGACGACAACATTATGTGATCAAATACAGACAACTTGTTAACACACTCCACAGCGCCATCCAGTGCATTTAATTATAACTGCGAGTTAGTTCTTTAGGATTTATCATGGACTCACTGCATTTACGGCCAGCAAAGCAACGTATTCAAAATTCGAATAGTATTTTATTTTCGAATAATAATTACATATCGAATATTTGAAAATTCGAATATTCGTGCACATCCCTAGGCCAAATCAGCCTTTATGTGTGTTAAAATCAAGTTGATTAGATCCAAATAAACATGAAACCCACGTTAGATCTTGTGAAAACAACTTGTTTTTGGTCACACTAAATTCTATTGTTTTCACCTTAGAAATGAGACAATAATAGGTGCTGATTACTGAACTATAAAATGTTGTAACTTTCTTCATACTTGACATATTTACTTTTTTGTTGTTTTTTGTAAAGGGGGTACCCAGGTCTTTCCACACATGCTATCCATTTGTCTATTTGTTGAATTTTAATTTTTTGTCCACATACCTAGCAGTAGCTTCTTAATGACATTCAATTTACATAATATTACACAGGTATAAGCTACGTAAAATAAAGTGTATCAAGATTGTACTTAAGTGTACTACATGTGTATCTACATACATTATCCATATGTACTTTAGTTTGAATTAGTCCTAACTCCCTCATTCACAGCATAAATGGATGCGGTAGCTTCCTAATTACATTGCAATTACATAATATTACACAGGGATAAGCTACGTAAAATAAAGTGTATCAAGATTGTACTTAAGTGTACTTTGTGTATCTACATACCTTATACACATGAAATACACTTAAGTACAATCTTGATACACTATTTTAGAAGGTGCAAAATGACCATGTGGAACTGCACACCTTAGTAACATATTTAAATACTTGTTGTTACATTGAGTAGTACAACATACTTTTTTATATAGTTACATTGTACCAAGTCAGTAACACGTATGTAACCGACTTGGCCTATTACACATGTGTAACAGTAGCTGTCTATTACATGTGTGTAATTACAATCAGTAAGTACATGTTATTACAACGACTTCTACTAAGTAATTATTTAAGTAATTACGCTGTATCACAGACACCGTAAAATAAAGTGTTACCATGATTTTCTACTGTGTCTTCATTATAACTTTAAGTGATTAACTAATATTATATAACCTAATGGCAAATAGATAAGTAGTTCATGAATGAGAATAACAAAATAATTTATGAGAACATAAGTAATAATATGAATTTTATGTTAATATTTATTAATGTGTGGTATTGTATAAAGTGTTATATATTAAGATTCCACTTTATAAGTGTCTTTAACTACTATGTAGTAACATTTCAATGAATCATTTGATACAATGCTTTTTTGTGTAAACCTTGGGTTGGCCATTTGGGAAGGATAGGATGATTATCTCCCTGCTTTTTTGTAATAAGACATATTTCAGTGTCTAGAGTTCCTAATGTCTTGTACTGTCAACTTTTCTATAGTAGAATTAGTCATAATTTTAATATGCAGCATGCATCAAAAGGATGTTTTTTTACTTCCTTCCTGTTTCAAAAACCAATGCAAAGCAATGGACTGCAATGTATAGATCGAAAAAATGGAATGACCTACTTCAGATATTACATTTTTACACAAGTAAAATGAGATTTAAAACATCCTTATAGGATTATTTAATGGCACAATATATAGTATATAGTTGATTTTAATATTTAGAACGAATTTGGGGTTTTAAAACATTCTATGTTTTATTGGCTTTTATTTTTGTTGATTAATGTAGTTTTATATTATTACTTGTCAGACTTCCAGGAAGAGTAAATCGGGATCCAAATAGACACTTTATTTTTTTTATTTTTACAATTTACTAGTATTTAAAAAAATACCTGCATGTAATTAATTTCTCGAATCTATAATAACCTAACCTGTCCATCAAACCTGTCCCTACCCGCTCACTAGCCTAGCAGCATTTTGCAAAACAACATGAACACAATAAACACATTGTTCCTAAAAATTGTATGCAAGGGCATATTAGTTAAAGACACTTAAAATACAGTGTGACCCTTATTCATTCTAAACACTGAAAAACTGTGGTAAAAAGTAATTGATGTAATGTTTTACCAGAAATAAGACTTTCAGTGGAAGAAACGTCACCACTATTCAATGACCAAACCTCCGTTCGTCCATTTTCTCATAGAGGTAAGACAAATTAATTGTGACCTACACTGGCTTTCATTTGCATGCAGTATTGTGTATCTGTTTAATATATCTGTTAGAACAGTAGGACTGGTCTGAATACCATTTTTTGAGCTTCGAGGCTTCGGGAAGCAGCACGGCTCACGCAAGCAGAGCTTATATGCTCCAAGAACGGACACTGCGCTAGTGATCTAAAACACACACAGGTCTGTTAACTTAAGCAATACTTTTAATAAGGTATAGTCTTATAATATTTTCCTCACTGACAAAGCCATATCGATTTAAATAAATAATGAGATTTAAATAGTGAAAATTGATATTTAAAGGGTACCTATTATGGAGTTTTGAAAATTGCCCTTCATGTAGTGTGTAACATAGATCTAAGTGAACGAAAACATCCTGCAAAGTAGGGGTGGGCGATATGGCAAAAATATCATATCACGATTTTTTTAGGAAAATCACGATCACGATTTTTTATCACGATTCTTTTTCAAGTTGGTTTTAATATTTTGCACGTGGCTGTTCAGTACAGCCAAACTAATGTCCCTATGTTAAAAACAAAGCCTTAGGTAACAAAAGAAAAAAGAAATGCAAACATTTAGGCCAGTGGCGAAGATAAAAATCTTTGTCTTATTTTCTTTGTTATTAAAAAAATAAGACAAGATCAACATTACACAAATTAATATTCAAATTAAATAAATAGTGCTTTATTTTTTCAGATACAGTGTATTTAGCATTAGCATTGAAGAAAGTAATTAAATGAACAAATATTAAATTAAAACACTACATAGACTTCACTGAATAAATTATTGATTCTTATTAAAGCTACTATTAAAGTTCTCAGTCAGTGAGTGATTTTCTCCTTGTGTTTTTTTTTGTTTTGTTTTATCAACACTAAAGGGATAGTTCCCTCAAAAATGAAAATGGTCTTAATTTACTCTCTCAAAATGTTTTAAACCTGAATAAGTTTCTTTCTTCTGTTGAAAATAAAAGTTATTTTGAATATTGTGGGTAACTGGTCACCCTATAGTTTTTTATAGGTTCTCTCCTGGAAGTTAATGGGGACCAAGCAACTTTTTGGTTACACACATTTAAAAAAATCGTCTTTTGTGTTCAGCACAAGAAAGAAATGAATACAGGTTTGGAACAACATTAGAGTGAGTAAATAATGACAGATTTTTTTTTTTTTTTTTGAACTATCCCTTTAAGGACAATCGGCAGTACTATTTATTCCTGTCGCTTTTAGACCAGCACGCGACGCGTTTTATATTAGACGGATATTACACCAGATATTCTCTCAAATGTTTGCTTTCACTTTAGACATAGCCTATTTATGTAAGACTTTAGACATAGCCTGTTTATTGTGTGTATTTAAAAGTATTAGCATAATAAGACTCGAAAGATAACTTAGTCCAGTATTCAGGCGCTGTTTGACAGGCTTCTAGTGCCTGTGAGCGTCGGGGGAATGCGCTCAGGAATGCGCACGTTAGAACTGCGCATCAGCACGTGAATTAAATGTTTAACCGGCAAGGCTTATGCAAATAATGAACTTTTGTGAATGCAGTGTCCCGTAACTGTTACCTATTCATTAACGTGTGATGTGTAGAGTAGACTACGTCGCTTTGAGGCGCCAGAACTGAACTGATAGAATGCACTGTAACACGATACTACGATATTTCTTCAAATGCAGATCGTGGAGACATTTTAATCGTCCACGATTAAAATCGTCATATCGCACACCCCTACTGCAAAGTTTTAAAAATGAAAGTTCACCGTATACAAAGTTATTGTCTCAGTCTCTGATATGAATCGTTCAACGAACGATGCTTTTCCTTTGTCTAGTTGACGTCAACTTGACAAGTTATTTGAAGAAGAAACGCCCACTTATTACGCTCTGAGACGCCAGGGAAAACCGGAAAACAATCATGTCGACGAGACGCTGTGTTTTGAAGTGCGATGCAAAAGCAAACTTTTTTCATTTGCCAGGAGAGGAGCATTTGAAGACTAAGTGGCTACAGTTCATATATACAAGTATACCACACAAGTATAGCCCAAACCTTGTTCTGTGTTCGCGTCATTTTGAAGATGATTGCTTCACAAACCTAAATGCTATAAAGTATGGATTCGCGAGCCGGCTGATACTGAAGGAAGGATCAGTACCGAGTTTATTCCGACATAATCTGCATAGAGAATACCAATCACAACTTGGCTAGGTCATCTGACCAATCACCGCAGATTAGCGTCACGCAAAGGCGGGTTTTGGAAAAGGACTCGCTGAAACGATTCATATGGGAGTCGGTGAGCAAATCAGGTAAAAAAAATGCATATTATAAGACAACAAAAGGGTTTTTTGTCATTGCATGCTTGTAAAACTGTTGTTGGGGAGTCCCAGAACAATATTAGGAACATTTTAAATGCCATAATAGGTGCCCTTTAAACAAAAAGAAATGAAATTGTGACGTGACACCCCAGTAACATCTCAAAGTCTCCTATATTTCAAAGAAAATATATTTAGATTGATAATATCGGGTAAAAAGGATAATACATTTTGTTTCTATTATTCTATTTTCCACAATGTCAAAGCAACACAGCTTAACCCAAAATGAATGAGAACTGTTTCGAGGGGGATGCCAGGTGTGCAAAAAAATAATTAAATAATAATAAAAAAATATATTTGAATGTTACATTTTCAAATTGAATCCCAACTTAACCGAACGAATATTTGGGTCCAAATATTCTGTCCTGGGAACCCCCTAAGTAGTTAGCTTTCCTAGTCATGTATCATGTAGTTTTGACAGATGGTTTTGATGAATGTTTGAAGCAGGGCTCCAGACTAACTTTTTTCACCTCCGTCCTGGAACCGTCCTAAAAAACAATTTGAACCGTCCTAAAGTGAATGTCAACCGTCCCAAATTAAAAATGCTGTTTCTGTACTTTGTTATTATCATCCATAGCTGTTAGTTAACTCAAAAAATTCAGATGACTAAAATATAATGGGTTTAGTTAAATTGTAATGCATTAATTTAGAATTTCTCTAAAATTTCCAAACCTACATACTTCCAGAGAAAAAATCTATTATCCAGTATATGATTTTAAAGTTTGAACATGCAATATAGATACAGATTTAACTACTGTGACTTAAAAAAATAGCTTAATTTTTGCCAAACAAAATTATTATTTATCTTGCCTAAATGTTTGCGCTCATTGCATTTTTACAATGGGGTAATGTTGTTAAGAATTTACACAACACGAAGCTTGATTTAAATTGTTCAATAAAATTGAAAAAAGTTGCACAAATAAATACAATAGAATAAAGATACAAATAAAGAGAAAAGTTTTTGAATAGGTCTAACACTATTATTCATAGACAGAAACTGAATAAAGAAATCAAATGGAAAATAACACTGGATAGTATTTTAGTCCTGAATAAATTAAATACATAGGCTATTAATCCTGATTACTTTAACTTAAAGCTATCTTTTATTGTTTTGACGACAAAATTAATGACCGAACACATATGTTTGCTGTCACTTTAAGAGCTAGAGCACAGATCCTGTGTTCATTACACTGGCATGCGTTTTATGCTTATTAAAGACAAAACCGACTATGTTTAGACTATTATACTCACAAAAACCGAAATAGACACAGTTTTGCGTGTTAAAGCAATATAATCCGTGAAAAATAACTTTTCAAAACTGGCCAGCTGTTCTTGAGGCGGATTTTCTATGAATGTGCGCAGAAAATCATCCCAGAGAGCGCGCGAGCACTGACTAGTTTAAAATCACTTGAATGTTTAAACTGGTAAAACTAAAAAGATGTGCAAATGGTAAACTTCATTCATGATGCACTGCTGGCCCGATTGTGCTGTGAATATTCCGTCATGTCCCGACTCCTGAACGCGAGTGTGTATTATCGCGGCAGTGCTTGATGCTTGCCTTCCACAACACATTTTGAGAGAAGAGAAGACGCGGCACCGCTGAACACTCACGTTGTTTGTGAAATTGCGTCTGGCAGATAGTTATTAAAAGAATGATTTGATTTTATAATCTGTGTGGATTACGATTGCGGGAATATCCCACATTATAAATAGTAGACCTGCGGGAATTATTGCGCCTGTGAACATACATAAAAAATCTCTTTCGTCCTTTAGGCGTCCTGGAGAATATTTCTGTTCGTCCTAAGCACATATTCTATCGTCCCAGGACGATAGGACGCCGTTAGTCTCGAGCCCTGGTTTGAAGACGGTGTCAATGGTTATATAGGATGTGTATCACAGGATCCCCCTTTCCCCATCGTTCGCATTATTTAGGGCATTGGGGCTGCTCGTAGCCTGGGAAAACACAGACAACTTCCGGCAAATTTAGATTTGCTCTGAAAGTTATCAAGCTCATTCAAGCTCATTTCCAATCCGTCGAAATCAAGGCACCAATCAGAAACGTTGGGGTGGGCTTTACACAGGGATGGTATTTTTTTAATTATTGAATGTACGGTAATTGGTATTTTATAGAAGCCTATTTGATGAAGGGTACATTTTACTTGCAGCTATCACTTGTAGCCAAAAACAGTGGTGAATATGGTATTATTTATATAATTTATGTCATTGATATCGTTATCGCAATAAATGCCAGAAAAGTTCGTAATATATTTTTAAGTCCATATCGCCCATCCCTACAGCTAACTGTATCAAACGGATATCCATGGGGTGAAAGTGTAAAGTGCTTGTTTGTAATGAACAACTGCTTGTTGAAATGAATGTATAATCCTGTATCTGAGGCAAATGACTAAATAATTTTTCATATAATCTAGATTAGAAATTGAATAAATAGCATTCAATACAAAATGAATGTCTCATATATTAAAACCAAGCTTTTATGTGATAAAATATTTGCTTTGTTGTACATTAAAAACAACACCAGGTTTTTAGCCATATTACAAAATAATTTAACATAGAAAATAACATTATAAACTGAAAAGCCTGCCCCCGTTTATCATGTCACTTCACCACATGACAGAAGCAAGCAGGCTCCTAATTGGTTAACGTGGAATGAACTGATGCCCAAGTTCAGATTTTTCAACTTCGGCAGATGCGTGAATGCACAAAAAGCACCAAATAAAATCGTGTCTCTGCCATATGGGGTCTCATTCACTAAGCATGCATGAAGTGTGCTTATGAATGATTTTAAGAACAAACCACGATTCACCAAAAATGTCTTAATTAAATTAATTTAAAATTTAGGGGAAATATAGGAGCAACTAAAACTCAGACATACACAAAAAACACTTTCTACGCACGGCCTTATATTCGATGTTAAGAATTTATTTTATCCTAACATGACTATAATTATATTGAAGTATATTGCATTGATTGTATTAGGCTATATAATCCATATATAAAATTATATAATAAAATGATTAAATACAATTTAATTTCATCTTAAATGCAATCTATTAAATACAGTTAAAGAGTAAGAAAAGCTGTATTAGAAGCTGTCAGCTGCAAGGTTTTCTGAATAACACAGATATACAAGCGTGTACAGCTGGCTCATGAGACAGACACGCTTATAATAAACAATGTTATTGTTTGTTGCCGTGGATGCTAATATATTTATCTTTATAGTTATCTTTGTAACACTCTAACATGTGTTAGCGTTGAACAAATCGATGAACACTCCACATCATTTGTTAATCTTCATTAATTTGGATATTTACAAATACATTTTAAGATCAATTTGTATCCGTTTACAGTAATTTAATGCACTGTTACTGAAATGCTGTAAAATATACTGTTCATCGTTAACAGGAGGAGACCTTACTGTAAAATGTTACTGGTATCGGTCTTGGATTGAATGGGTCTTAATGCCCATGTTCTTATTACTCATGATCTCTTCACCTCTTTTCTATATAGATGATCATTTTTGATGAATTGAGGACCAGTAAAACTGCAGAATTCTTGGACGAACATTTGAAGCCAAGTTTAAAGATCCAAGAAGATGGATATACTTCCCCTCAAATCTGCTCGACATGTCCGTCCCACTGACAGAATGTGATTGTACTGGTCACGGAGCCTCATTACTATTGTGCACTCAGGAGAAGACATCGTGCACAAGCTTTTGGGTGACTGACCTTTTGTTTTGACCCAGTGCGATCTGGACTTTTGCCAAATCTGACAAAGGCCGTATAGACTTTTGGATCAGCTTGAATGTCCCGAACACTTGAATGAGCAAAGAGGGAGTTTCATCTAGTGCACAAAACAGATCTAAGTTGGTTAAGGTTAACGCAAGCTGGCATTAGATCAACAGCCGCTCAATTTGGAGAGAAAAAAGCACTGTACCAATGAAGTGTCCTTAAGATATATACAGGGTACTATTGTTTCAAATATTGATTATTGTTAATAACCATTTTGATGAGCTTATGCACATATTGGTGCAAAAAATATGGTGTTTTTTTTGTGTGTAAAATTAAGAAACACCAGCACCAGCTGAAATTACTCCAATATCTTGCTTTGTGCGCTCTTAGGTGACAATTCCTTTCTCGGCCCTGTTTAGACCTGGTGTCAAAGGGAACCTATTATGCAAAAAGTTTTGAACATGAATGTGTTGGCAGTGTGTGTACACAACCACCCTATAATGATAAAAATCCACATAACTTCGTAAGCTCTGTCTCAGAACAAGCTGTTTCAGGGCAAAGTGTACGTACTTTTGCAGATGCCCCGCCAACGACTGTTGACGGACATTGCCGTATTAGCATAGACCTGCCTGAGTGCGCTGTACACAGATGCGGAGCAGCTGTAGACCAGAATGTCTCATAACCAACTAAGGTTTTTTGTTAGACGTAAGAGTGAACACAGCAGTCATCATTTACTTCTGACATCAGAGCTGCGTTATAACCATAATTAAACTAAACTATGCGTCATTTTAATAACATTTCCAAAGTTCTGGAAAAAGCTGTTTCTGAAAAGCCCTTTCTGACCACTCACAACATACTAGAACCTTTTCAGTCAGGTTTCAGACCCTTTCATAGCACTGAAACAGCCCTGCTCAAAGAAACCAATGATCTTCTCACCCTAGACTCGGGTGATAATGCCTTCCTGATATTATTGGATCTTAGTGCCATTTTTTACACCATTGATCACAATATTCTCCTCACCTGCCCTGATCAGCAGGTGGGCATTAGGCAGACTGCCCCTACTCTGGTTGTGCTCTTATCTCAAACATAGGACTTTCTCAGTGTCTATTGGCCAGTTGTCCTATTCATCTGCTCCCCTTGCATATGGGGTCCCTCAGGGCTCTATCTTGGGTCCTATGCTGTTCAGCCTGTATGCTCCCACTGGGTGATCATACATCATAATTTTTGGTCCTCCCAAGGCAAGATGCACTGTAGTGCAAAATCTAGGTCACCTCACCCCTTGTGTCAAACCCTATGCCAGAAACCTGGGTGTCATCCTCGACCTAGAACTCTGCCTTCATAAACAGATTATCTCTGTTGTTCGAAAATATTTTTTACCAGCTCAGAATGATCTCCCGCTTAAAATCATTCCTATCTCACAATGACCTTGAGAAAGTTATCCACGCGTGTATTACAGCACAGCTGGATTATTGTAATTCCCTCTACCTCCCCCAATCCTCACTTAGACGTTTGCAGTTAGTCCAAAACGCAGCTGCGCGTCTTTTAACTGGCCCTTCTGGCCTCCTTGAACTGGCTCCCAGTTCTGTTTAGGATTCAGTTCAAAGTTGTATTGTTTGATTTTAAGGCACTAAATGTGCTGGCCCTAGCCTATATTACTGACCTTGTACAGCCGTACTCAAAGGTCACTAAGATCCTCAAACAAAGGCCTCCTGCATATACCGCGCTCACGGCTCAGAAGGGTGATAGAGCGTTTGCAGTTGCTGCTCCATGTCTGTGGAAGCAGCTTCCCTTGGATATTAGACCTGTCCCCTCCCATTCTGCCCTCAAATCCAAGCTAAATACCCATTTTTATTCCCTGGCCTTCCTTGTGCCCTAACCCTGCACTCCTGCTCATTTCTTTGTATATTTGTGTTCTGTGGCTTATTGAAGGTTTCCTTTATCCATGTTTTGTATAATTATGACAATTGATCACATGTTGTTTTTGTATTTGTGTTTTTTAGTTATTCACTGTGCAGCACTTTGGTCAGTTTTATGCTTTGTGTAAATGTGCTTTTATAAATTAAATTCACTATACCTGTTCTAGCTCTATGCAGCATATGTATCTATCTTCAAACCAAATTTGTGTCTCCAGCTGACAAAGGTTAAAGCGCATCCCATTATGTTTATGCGTTAGGTCAGTAGGCGGAGAGTAGCTGGCCTTTTGTTACTGTTCGACTGCCTCTGGACTAACCCAAAAAGTTTTAGACCCCGTTTACACTTATTTAGTGTCGTCCACTTGTTATCCGATTGACAAACACATCTTAATACCAGGTGTAAAAAGAGCCCTAAGCCCCTTTAACACAGCACTTCGATCCGGAAAATTGCCGGGAAATTGCCAGAACACCTTCTGTGTGAACGCAAACATGACCCGGGATTGATCCCGGCATTGATGCCGGGTTGGGGACCTAGTATCTTTGCCGGGATCAGTCCAGGAACTCCCGCTATGTGAACAAAAGCAAGGACCAATGCCATAAGGCAGTGTTCCCCAATCTTCGGTCCTGGAGGGCCACTGTCCCTGCAGAGTTTAGCTCCAACCCTGATCAAACACACCTAAATGTGAGTTTCTACTGATCCTGAAGACCTTGATTAGCTTGCTCAGGTGTGTTTGATCAGGATTGGAGCTAAACTCTGCAGGGACAGTGGCCCTCCAAGGACCGAGATTGGGAACACTGCCATAAGGGGTGTGTCATAGTGATGACGCTCGAGCCACAAGCAGGAGCTCCTCACTATCCGCGCTGAAGCCGAGATCGTTCACCCGCTTTGTGTAAGGGTATGCACGTGTACATGTTTTTGACGCACAAGTTACACGTCTCATCCTGACGTCAAGTGTCTTTCCGGGATGTTTACTGGTTGTGTGTGAACGTACTCACATATCCCGGCAAATCACTGGCAGTATGAATGAACCGAAATCAAACAATCCCAGGACAAATTCCAGGTCACATTATCCGTGTATTTTCCGGAATCTCTGTGTGAAAGCGGCTCTAGAGAGCAAATGGCAAAAATAGAAGAACAGGTTATCCGTTTCTCAAATAAATCTAATCGTAATTTCTCAAAATATATTTTATGTTAATACAGAACAAAGTCATGCAGGTTTGTAATGATATGTAGGCGAGTATAAGGCTGAACGGTTTACTTTTCGTCTCAGAATTGGAAATGTAATTTATAATATGTGGAAAATGGAAATATCTATCTTCTGAAACTTGAGATCTAATTTAATGCCTCCAGTAGGATCTTTTGGGGGAATCCCTAAACACCTGAATTTCCTAGAGGCATGTGATTTTCCTCAAGGGTGTTGCAACAAACACTTGTTCACTTTACCTGAGGATTTAAAGGAAATTGGGTTAGTGCCTGTCCTGACATGAGTGTTTTGATTTCTCACAAAGTGCCTAAACTGGAAGTTTGTAACAAAGCTGTCTACACAGCAAATGAGCAACACTGCATGCCCAGTCGCTAGTCAGGTAATGAGTTTATCATTTTATTATATCTTAACTAAACAGTTTGTTTTGTTGGATTCAGCTCCAAAATGTAACAAGCAGATTGATTTTGTGTTGAACTCAACTTTACAGTGTGAATAGTGGCTGACTGAAGTATGCCCTCTCCCAATGGTTTTGATAGCACTTATCCTTTACATGCATTCTAACTTAAGCTTCATTGTGCCTTCTTTTGCTAATATTTATTTAGACAGAAAACGAACATGACCTACTTAATGGACTTTTTACAATAAGGAAGTGTCTTATTATGAAGTTGCTAATTATTTGGGTAAAAATAACTATTTGTTTTCCAAAAAGAAATACATTAAGGAAATACTGTGATATCCTATAAGAAGTTGACTTGAAAGTCTTGCATTGTGTGGTATGTTGTAAATATATGTCTACAACGTGGATTTTGCAGCCTGCATATGTTACATGTTTTGAACAGTAAAGTAAAATGATTCGAATCAATGTTGCGGCTTTTATTTATTGCACTAGAGGTCAAGCAGCACATGCAAATCTCTTCGAACAGGCTTGCCTCAGGTTATGTTTGCAAAACGTGTTCAGTTAAGAGTTATTCTGCACTGAGTTAGTGTACTTCTACAAATATACCGGTGTTAAGTACTGTGCAAAGACTCTTCGGACAATTGCTGAAGAGACAGAATATCATTGCTGCATTGTTTCACTAATAGATTAGAAGTCATTAACAACATTCTTGATCACTATTCAAGTGTGTTTTGTCAAAATGACTATTAGGGATGCACGATATATTGGCCACATTATCGGTATCGGCCGATATATGATAATTTTTAATGTTATCATTATCGGCCCAACAAGAACATTTAGCCGATATCTAAAAGCCGATAAATAATGTATTATTTCCTTGAGCTGAGGCACTTTAGATGTGCACTGTTCAACGTGATGCTTTTTAATAGCTTGAAATACGATTGAAATCACTTTAAAAAAGGAAAGTCCAGTTAAAAAGCAAAATGTGCAGCGCAAGTCTTTCATATCGGCTACACAACATTAAAATAAGAACATCATAATTGTTTTTGTATCTTGGCTTTTAATGAGGAAAATCAAAAATTGTCTAAAAATTTGGGTTCAAATTTATCGGCCAAAATATCGGTTATCGGCTTTCAAATATAAAGAATTATCGGTTATCTGGTATCTGAGCCAAAATTGTCATATCGGTGCATCCTTAATGACTATACACACAAGATAATGTGTTCCGGTACTCTCTGTATATACAGAAAACATGCAGTGTGTGTGTATATATAGTTATAAACACATTTCAAAATAACCTTAGTTTTATTAAATATATTTTAACATAACCCCTAAAGTGAGCTGTTTAAGGTTGTACATAGATTACAAACACTAATAGCTCATATACAACTAGAGCAAGGGTGGCGAATGTAGGTTTTGGAGAGCCACAGTCCTGCAGAGTTTGATTCAACCCTAATCAAACACATCTGAACAAGCTCGTCAAGCTCTGAGGTTACTCATAAGCTAAAGGCATGCGAGTTTTATCAGGGTTAGAGCAAAACTCTCCAGGACGTTCGCCACTCTTTGTGGTTTTCAGACGGAAACCACAATTATTGTAAGAAACTTACAGACAAACTTCCATTTTTCTCTCTGTAAGAGCCAGTCTAATATAAAACATTTAATCCATACAGACAACGGCTTTAACCTCAACGATCAAGATATTAAAGTTCTTCATGTGTCACCATTGAGGCTTTCTCCATTAAACGATGAAAGAAAATTACCTCTACAACTGAAATAACATTACTGAAGGAATTAGTGTCTAGTTATAAATAATATTTCATAAGATGGCATCTGCAAAATCAAAATTAGTGTAATATGAAACATCCACATAACCCGCACCTTAAGTTAGGTTAGAAATAAACCAAAAATAATACTATACACAACCCGAAAAGTAAGAATATGGTTATTAACTGAAACAAATGTTTTATGTCGAGATGTAAATCCAATCCAGAGCTACAGCTGTGAACGGCCGGGTCGTGGGGTGACGCTTTTACTGAAGGAAGACGTTCGGCTGCTTTCGCTCTCTCCGCTAGAAACTTATCGAACTCTGAGGGTGAGAAAGAGAAATTATGTCTTTCACACAACTGTAAGAAATGCTGCTTGCCTAGATTCAAACAGGACTTGAGATAATAGGAAATGCCATATATAGACATACAGCGATTGCCACGTGAAGAAATGCATTTATGAAGCCTATTAGCATATTTGCTGGATTTGGAAAGTACCAGAAAAAGTGTAAAAGATGAATTACCGAGCGAATCATTTTCAGACCACAAGTTAAGAAGTAGGCAGATGTGTAATACAGCATAAAACCACAAGCAGAAACAACAATGCCACATACTTCCGTTAAATAGGAAGTAAAGATCCCGAGTATGCGTAGGTGTAGGTGACTAAAGGATAAACGGAAGGTTAGAGATGCATAGACTGGGACTCTAACAAGAGGATCATTCAAGACAGAATGGGGTTGGGGAAAAACATTCAAAGTTGGCCACTAATTTAACATGCAGAAGAAAAGATTACATGCGAACATGCAAATATAAAATTTACATATGGCTTTTTTTTAAGTTTATTTTTTTACAAATTTTCTCTGTTCATTTAAAGGGTACATATCATGCTTTTAAATCATTAATTTTTACTTATAAATCATACATTTGTGGTCTATATAAAGCATAACTGCAATGCTTGGGTCTGAATTCCTCATTATTATAGCTCAACAGGCCCCTTTTCTACCCCATTTCTGATGTGCTTCTGTGATCAAGTCGTTTCAATGCGGCCACTTTAAATAAAAAAAGTTTGTACCGTCTTACCCCGCCTGCTTTCCAGGTCGCTGAGTTCACGGTGAGCTCAACTCTCCGCGTTTGGCCATTATTGTAGTTTGATAAGAGATACGATTACTATAGCTTCAAAGAACATTTTTATTCACACGTTAACAAAATGTCAACAACGGAAGACTTGTCCACCAAGCCTTACATATTCGAGCCAGAGCGAGCGATTTGAAAAAGATGACGACGAACCGTCTTCATATGGAGGCAGGTATGTAAGTTAACTATGTTGTGTTATTAGTGAAAGTCGACTATTTCTCTTGTTAAAACAAGCACACTGACAAGATAAATGACTGCGGTCTGATCTTACCACTAAAAATCTGTATTGATAATAATACGATAACTTACGTTTAGAAAGCATCAGGAAACACAGCAGCTAAATGATAAAAGTCGATCTGCAAACCCTTCTGTATACTGGCTGAGGTTGTTGAAGTGGGAATCCTTGAAGTGCTTCAGGTCACTACATCCAACAACTGAACATTTTGACTAGCCCTCTCGTAACTTCTGCATCATTGAGCTGTGACTACAAAATCGGAGCGAGAAATAATAATGGCGGATTGCTCGAAGTGTTGGACCGGTAGTCGATGTCCTTATTTGTCAATTCCGCTGCAAATACGGTGACGTAATTGTTCAAAAAACGTCATAGACAACAGACAAATCTGAACAGGTTGAAAAATATGACCAAAACAGAATATAAATATATAAACGAAGCACCTGAAGAGAATAATTTCATATTTTCTGTACTTATAAACACTCCAAATCTACAACAAAATGCATTTAAGGGCTAAAAAAGTGGATTTTGCATGATATGTCCCCTTTAAAATTTGCATTGATATAAATGTGGCAAAATGCATTACTTGCTGCTTATAGTATACAGGATATTGATCCCAAATAGTACTAGTCTTATTTGTAGCTGAAAGCATTATCATATTAGTCATATTAGTTCATATAAGCATACAAAAAGAAGAGTACCTTCACTAGTCACTCCCTCTGAGTCATCTTCCTGCAACACAAAATATACTTATGAAATACAGGAAACAATAATTTTGCTTGACCTAACCACCACCTTCGATACAATCCATCACGGTATTCTTTTAGATCGTCTAGAGCAGGAGATTGGGCTTCAGCGGTGTGGTCTTACGCTGGTTCCATTCATATCTCTCAAATAGATCTGCATCAGTTAAAATTGGTAACTACTCATCACACTCAGCACCACTAACAGTGGGCTCCCACAAGGGTCCATATTGAGTCCTATACTATTTTCCTTGTACAGTCATGGTCAAAATGAATGGCACCCCTGGTAAATATGATGAAAACTGGCTGTAAAAAATAATTCTGCATTGTTTATCCTTTTGATCTTCCATTCAAAAAATTGGCAAAATTCTAACCTTTCATTGAAGCAAAAGAATTGAAAGTGGGGGTAAATCACACTATGAAATAAATGTTTTTCTTCAAAACACTCTGGCCATAATTATTGGCACCCTGTTATTAAAAACTTTTTGCAACCTCCTTTTGCCAAGATAACAGATCTGAGTCTTCTCCTATAATGCCTGATGAGTTTGGAGAACACCTGACCAGATATCAGAGACCATTCCTCCATATAGACTCTCTCCAGATCCTGCAGATTCCCAGATCCATGTTGGTTCTTCATCTCTTCAGTTCACTCCACTCATTAGGTCAGGGTCTGGGGCAGTCTAATTTTTGTGTTGATTTAGATTTTTGTTTTGGATCGTTGTCCTGATGGAAGATCCAACCACGGCCCATTATACGATTTCTAGCAGAAGGCGTCAGGTTTTTATTTTTTATCTCTTTGTATTTGATAGAATCCATAATACCATGTATCTGAACAAGATGTCCAGGACCTCCAGCAAATAAATAGGCCCACAACATACAAGATCCAGCAGTATATTTAACCGTAGGCGTGGGGTACTCTTCATCCCTGTTTGCAACAAACACATCTGATGGGTTTGCTGCCAAAAAGGCCCTTTTTTAGTTTCATCTGACCATTGAATCCGGTCCCTTTTGAAGATCCAGTCGTGTCTGACACCTGAATATGCTGGAGTTTGTTTTTGGATGAGCGAGGAGCATTTTTCTTGAAACCCTCTCAAACAACATGTGGGGATGTAGGGGTTGTTTGATTTTTTTTTTTTTTTTTAGGTTTTCTGACCCCAAGACAACTAATCTCTGCAATTCTCCATCTGTGATCCTTGAAGAGTCTTTGGACACTCAATCTTTCATCCTCACCGTCCATTAAGGCAAAATAGAATCATAACATCTTTAGTTGATTATAACTTCTTAATTATTGTCCTGATGGTCAAAATGGGAATTTTCAATTCTTTTGCTATTTTCTTACATCCACTTTCTATTTTGTGAAGCTCAACAATCTTGTGACGCACATCAGAACCATATTCTTTGGTTTTATTCATTGTGATGGATGATTCAGGAAATTTGACCTTTGTGCTTCCTCATTTAAACTCCTTGAAACAAGAAGTCATAGCTGGACAATTTCATGTTCCTAGTCATCCTGATGTGCTTAAATTAAATATTAATGGGAATGTACTTCAGAGATATTTTTCTCATAAAAAATTCTAGGGGTGCCAATAATTATGGCCAGAGTGTTTTGGAGAAAAACATTTATTTCATAGTGTGATTTCCTCCCACTTTCAATTCTTTTGCTTCAATGAAAGGTTAGAATTTTGCCAATTTTTTGAATGGAAGATCAAAAGGATAAACAAAGCAGAATTATTTTTTACAGCCAGTTTTCAACATATTTACCAGGGGTGCCATTAATTTTGACCATGACTGTACAAGGAAAATAGTATAGGACTCAATATGGTCCCTTGTGGGAGCCCACATGTTAGTGTTTTGACCATGACTGTATATGTTACCTTTAGGCTCTATTTTTAGGAAATATAAATCACATATCACTGTTATGCTGATGACACTCAAATGTATGTCCCACTACACCCTCTTGATAAGTCATGCTCTAATCGTATAAACTGTCTTGATGAGGTAAAGTGCTGGATGGCTAAGAATTTTCTCCACTTAAATGAGAGCAAAACTGAGGCTATTGTTTTTGGCCCTCTTAGCTCTTCACCTCTCATATCTTCCTATTTGGGGCCACTATAGTAATTTCCACCCTTGCACTAAAAATCTGGGTGTATTTTTTGACTCTGAATTAAAGTTTACTAAACAAGTAAGTGCTGTGGTGAAAAGCAGTTTCTATTATCTAAGATTAACAGCAAATATGAAACCAATGCTCTCACGTAGGGATTTGGAGACTATCATCCACGCATTTATATCATCAAGACTGGACTATTGTAACGTGGTTTATTTGGGACTCTCTCAGTCATTGCTGAACCGATTGCAGCTGGTTCAAAACGCAGCTGCTAGACTTTTGACCAGCTCGAGAAAGAGTGATAGTATCACCCCAATTCTAAAGTCCCTTCAATGGCTACCAATCAGATTTCGGATCGATTTTAAGATCTTAATATTCATTTATAAAATTTTAAATGATCTGGCACCCTCCTACATTTCTGATCTTATCATTCTACACCAGCCAGCAAAGAATCTGAGATTGGCAGATAAATTATTGCTCCAGGTGCCGCGGTCCAGACTCAAGAGGAAAGGTGACCGAGCGTTTTCGATAGCTGGGCCTAGGCTATGGAATACCTTACCACTCGCCATCCGCTCAATCCCACGTTGCATTCCTTTAAAACTGCACTGAAAAAGCACTTTTTTCAGGCATGGAAACTGTTCAGGGGTGAAAAAGGTGATAAGGATAGTACTCCTCTAGGGGGGTTCGGGGGCATGCTCCCCCATAAGAAAATTTTAAAATATTCCATATTTTACAGCATCGAATCTGATTCATTTTGAGATGCATTTTTTGCCAACCTGGGGAGAGCTGGAGAAGCTTAACTTCAGCCATGAGTAAAAAATATTATGGCCTTATTTTAATAATAAAAAAATTAAAAAAGGACGATATTGATCCGTTACCAACGCAGTTAAAAAAAAAATCAAGTAGAATTTCTATAACTGTGTGTTGAACTGATAATCACTCTTTTGTGTGTTAAACACAATCTACTTAATACAGACAACTTCCTTATAAAGAAAAACAACAACAAAAAATATGATCATAACCTATGACAAAAATTATATTATAAACTAGATTAGTGGGTAACTAAGTCAAATTTAGTCTAGAAAAACAATAATTTTATAAAATCAGAACATTTACTGAAAAAAAAACTAGCACTAAATCTGGTAAAACGTTACACATTGTTTTTTGTATTGTTGTAAAATGCATTCATGAAAAACAAGATAAAAATAAAAAATATCAATATTTTATAGTCTACTATAAAATTAAGAAAAAATATATAGCACAAATGTATAGCACAGCTATTTAATGAGGCAGCAACATATGATAGACAGAACAGAACAAAAAATACTATTTATAATTTTTCATTGCGCAAAAGTATTATGATTTTGATTATGAAAGACTCCAATTGAGTGCACCACACAGCGCTTATGCGCATCCCGAGCGCGGAATGATGCGCTTGAGGCAACACGAGTCACAGCGCGCAGCTCTTCGAGTTCGTTTGGATAAGTTCTAAGCACAAAGGAAATACATATCGATGCATAGCCTTTTCTTTTAACAGTTTTAAATTTCAGTTACTGTGTGCGTGAAGAACAATGATAGTGCTCTCCAGTGTTGTGATCTAGACACGCGGTAAATGTAAAACATGATTGAGGTACTACAGCAAGATAGTCAATTTATGCGAAACCATAGAGCTTTATCTACAGATCAAGTATAATAATATTAACATTTAATCATCTTGGACTCGAGAGTTTCATCGTTGCCGAACGCGACGCGCTGTGCTGTTTGAATGCTGATGACTGACGACGCGCTGTGCTGTTTGAATGTTGAACGGAGAATGATTGAGGAGTCGACGCGCTGTTTGAACTGAATGGATAATTTCTGAAAGCCGCAGCGGAGGGAAAAGTTTATGTGAACTTGAATTTAATGACTTAGATATTAATTTCTATCTCACATTATACTAGTATGGCTTCATATATGTTATACACCCCCTCCCTCCCTCCCTCAAAACATTTTCTCATTCGAATTTACACGATTCACGTAGGTCACTTATTTTGGTTTCAAAACGGCGAGAATTTCGCCGAAAGGTGAAGTGGTTTTCATGCCTGTTTTTTATGTTTGTATTATATAAAAATTCAAGAAAAATTCAAGAAAAAAAAGAAAAAAAAAAAAGAAAAGCACTTTTCATAGCTTGGCATTTACCTCAGAACCCAAGAGAGACCTAAATATTCTAATTTTTGTTGTTGTGTTGTGTATCCTTTCTGTTTGGTTTTATTGTTGGAATTGTACAGCACTTTGGGCTGCACTTGAGGCAGTAGAAATGTGCTATATAAGAAAATAAATTAAACTAAACTTAATAATCAGTGTTATAAGATTTCACTTTTCTTCATAATTATCTCTGGTTTCGTGATAATAACATTTCGTGACATTCACAAATCTTTTAATTCTAAAAAAAAAATGTAAACAAAATTTAAGTTTTTGATTATTAGCGTATTCAAAAGAACAGCATTTATTTGAAGTAGAAATATTTTGTAACATTATAAATGTCTTTATATTCATTTTTAGTCAATTTTATGCATATTGCTAAATAAAATATTAATTTCTTTTCAAACAAAAAAAAATTGAGAAATTTTGATATTTCAATAATAAAAGTTTGTGTTTACATAATATATGTGTGTAGTGTGTATAATTATTTTCTATATATAAATACACACACATGCATGTATATATTAAGAATTTTTTGCATGTTGATATATATTTTTACATAATTTATATTTAATATAAATATTAATGCTTAATATATCAATAACACATTTTTCTTAAATATATACATGCATGTGTGTGAATTTTTATATAAATTCAATTTTTTTACAAAATAATCCTACGCAGTACACACACTTTTATTATGTAAACACAAACTTTTATTTTGATGCTGTTTAAGTCGCGATTAATCATTGCCCAGCCCCTATTTATATACATATACATACACAATTGTTAAGTGGAATCAGAATTAGAACTGTTATATCTCTTTCAATTCCCATTCTAAGAGGTTTTAGACGTTTCACTCACATCCTCCATGTCAAGCCATTGCTCAATGTCATCCATCACTTCAGTCTCGACTGACGGGGCATCTGACAGCAGAAGAAAAAATATGAATCAGTTCACTTAAGCATGATAAGTACAACTATCAGTTCCAAACCACAACCATCTCAAACAAGCATTACGCTACTTTAAAGTATAAAGAGAAAATCGGTATGTTTCAGTCCTGAGAATGGGGAAACAAGTTGGTTTGAAATGGGAACACCAAAAATACGTCACTGAGCAGGCCTGAAGGACAGAATGAACTAAACACCAAAAGATCCACGAAACCTTCAGCAAA
>JAQIUQ010005609.1:0-28672 GCA_030378365.1 Hybognathus amarus | reverse complement strand
ATTACGTATTGCTGATATTTATAATGGCATACAGAGCTAGACATTGAGACATTTACAATGGCATAAAATGAGCCACCGCCTGAAATCTCAATATCTCAAGCTGGGAGTATGTTTCACTCTCCACCTAAGCATAGCTACATGGCCTCTCACATAGCGAGTTTCAAGAAAATCAAAATTTTGACCCGAAAAAAAAACGCAAGGGGTACCACTGTCGTTTTTTTTTTCGGGTTAAAATTTTGATTTTCTTGAAACTCTGGATTCTGATAGAGGGCCATGTGACTTAGATCTAGTGCAAAAATGGAGGCTCTAGACCCTTCCAGAGCTGAGATATTGAGATTTCACGTAGCATTTATGCCATTGTAAATATCTCAATATCTCAGCTCAAGACAGCCATCCAAAATGTAATTACGACTAGAAAGACGTTGTTGATATCTACAATGTTAATTACGAATAGTCAAACTTAGCTTTTAAATGTTAAAGGGCTTGCCATACAGAAGTGTAGGCTCAGAGAGACACTCAACATTTTCAAACCAAAATATCTGACTTTCTGTGGGTCCTAGCTCATGAGTGTAAATTAGAAAGTTGTCCGGCTTGAGGAGAATATATGAATATATGAAACGATGAGATCAACATGTGTACTGAGTTTCATATTATTACATGCAAGCGTGTTTGATTTATGGACCAAGTTTTGGACCCCGCTCCAGGGGGCGCTGTCTAGCCCCCTTGCCACACCCGGGTACCATCTTCCCGGC
This sequence comes from Hybognathus amarus, assembly GCA_030378365.1. Taxonomy (NCBI): domain Eukaryota; kingdom Metazoa; phylum Chordata; class Actinopteri; order Cypriniformes; family Leuciscidae; genus Hybognathus; species Hybognathus amarus. The sequence goes on along the minus strand of JAQIUQ010005609.1, from coordinate 27,920 downwards.
TCTGATGGCTGTGGGATCTGACCTGTGTGCAAAGTTTCAAGAGTTTTCAAACCCATTAAGGGCCCCAAAAGCCGCTAAGAGACTCAAAATCATCAAAAAAAGGAATGTTAAAGTTTGATGCGTTGCTATGGCAACATTATCTTAGATATTGAATAATGCTTTCACAGCTCTTCATCTGGCGTGTGTTTACATTATACAGATGAAGTTTGAAGCAAATTGGGTAAAAGTAAGAGTGTGATTTCAAAGCATTTTGCAAGTGAAACACTTTCTGCTGCCAGTTGGTGGCGCTATATATTTGACTCACAATAGTCACATCCATGTGATCGGCCTCTTACAACGAACACACTGCTGAAGTTTCATCAAGATCAGTTAATGTATGCAGAAGTTTTAACACACTTCCTTTTTGATTTATGGACCAAGTTAATTTAATTAATACACTAATTATATAAAACTATTGTCAATGCACTACAATTAAACAGGTTATATGTCTTTACTTATAAAAAAATAAAAACAAAAACTTATTTAAAAAATACCAGGCTTAAGAAATGTATTTACTTTAGCAGGCCAGACACACAGTGAAATTATTAAGCCCCCTCCCCCTACACACACACACAGAGACTGTGTGTCAAAAGACTCAATCACACACACACACAGACTGTGTGACAGGCCTAGGCTCAGAAAGAGCATGATCATATTCAAACTACAATATCTGACTTTCTGTGGGTTTGAGCTTATTATTGTTAATTAGAAAGTTGTTTGGCTTGAATAGAACAATATACACGGCAAGTTTTGTAACTGTCAGTAAAACTAACCAAGTTATAACACACTTTATGTGTCCTTTTTTAGTCAAAAAAATCCGCCACGGCCAAACCGTTCGAGATATCAAAAATCCGTCCCGGAATATAGCATCCTCAATGTCTTGACTTCATGCATATCGAAGTTTGGTGGTGATTGGTAACAGCATGGGTTGTAATTTGATGTTTTTCTAGGACAATTATTTAAAAAAAAAAACATAATTCCCGACTTCCGTTTGAACTGTCGTAAAACTTAGAGCACGAAAGTTGTTTGGCCTGATGTGATCTATGAGTGTACCGAGTTTCATATTAATCCATGCACGTGTGTTTGATTTATGGACAAATGTTCGAATCCCTAAAAGAATGCATCCTAAAAGAATGGTAAAGTTTGATGCGTCGCCACGGCAACAGTTTCAAAGATATCAAGAATCCATTCATAGGTCTTCATCTGCCGTGTATGTACATTATACAGATGAAGTTTGAAGCAAATCGGGTAAAAATAAGAGGGTGATTTCAAAGCATTTTGAAAGTGACACACTTCCTGCTGCCAGTTGGTGGCGCTATAACTTTGACTCACAATAGTCACATCCATGTGATCGTCCTCTTACAGCGAACGCACTGCTGAAGTTTCATCCAGATCAGTTAATGTATGCTGAAGTTATGACACACTTCCTGTTTCACGTCTCTCGCCATAGTTTCGTTTCCTCGCCACGGCCAAACCGTTCGAGATATCAAAAATCCCCACACAAACTTTCATCCTCAATGTCTTGACTTCTAGCTGACCGAGTTTCGTCGAATTTGGATCAGAGCTCTAGGAGGAGTATTTAAAAGTTCATTGCGTGTGTTTTACAAAAAAACCTCAATAGCCGACTTCCTGTTGGGCTGGGGTAAAAAGCAAGAACGCGAGGTATAGATGAAATTCTGCTATCGACATGTGTACCGAGTTTCATATTATTACATGCAAGTGTGTTTGAGTTATGGACCAGGTGTTCGGACCCCATTCCAGGGGGCGCTGACGAGCCGCCCTGCCACGCCCGGGTACCAGCTTCAGCCCGGCTCTGATGGCCGCGGGTTCTGACCCGTGTGCAAAGTTTCAAGAGTTTTCGAGCATGTTAAGGGCCCCAAAAGTGCCCGAATAGTCGCTAGAAAAGAAAAAAAAAAAAAAAAAAAAAAAAAAAATAATCGGAAGGAAAACAATAGGGCTCTGCGTCCTTTCAGGGCTTGGGCCCTAATAATAATCGGAAGGAAAACAATAGGGCTCTGCGCCCTTTCAGGGCTTGGGCCCTAATAAAAACTTATGTAAAAAATACCAGGCTTAAGAAATGTATTTACTTTAGCAGGCCAGACACACAGTGAAATGATTAAGCCCCCTCCCCCTACACACACACACACACACACAGACTGTGTGACAGGCCTAGGTTTAGAAAGAGCATGATCATATTCAAACTACAATATCTGACTTTCTGTGGGTTTGAGCTTATTATTGTTAATTAGAAAGTTGTTTGGCTTGAATAGAACAATATACACGGCAAGTTTTGTAACTGTCAGTAAAACTAACCAAGTTATAACACACTATATGTGTCCTTTTTTAGTCAAAAAAATCCGCCACGGCCAAACCGTTCGAGATATCAAAAATCCGTCCGGAATATAGCATCCTCAATGTCTTGACTTCATGCACACCGAGTTTGGTGGTGATTGGTAACAGCATGGGTTGTAATTTGATGTTTTTCTAGGACAATTATTTAAAAAAAAAAACATAATTCCCGACTTCCGTTCGAACTGTCGTAAAACTTAGAGCACGAAAGTTGTTTGGCCTGATGTGATCTATGAGTGTACCGAGTTTCATATTAATCCATGCACGTGTGTTTGATTTATGGACAAATGTTCGAATCCCTAAAAGAATGCATCCTAAAAGAATGGTAAAGTTTGATGCGTCGCCACGGCAACAGTTTCAAAGATATCAAGAATCCATTCATAGGTCTTCATCTGCCGTGTATGTACATTATACAGATGAAGTTTGAAGCAAATCGGGTAAAAATAAGAGGGTGATTTCAAAGCATTTTGAAAGTGACACACTTCCTGCTGCCAGTTGGTGGCGCTATAACTTTGACTCACAATAGTCACATCCATGTGATCGTCCTCTTACAGCGAACGCACTGCTGAAGTTTCATCCAGATCAGTTAATGTATGCTGAAGTTATGACACACTTCCTGTTTCACGTTTCTCGCCATAGTTTCGTTTCCTCGCCACGGCCAAACCGTTCGAGATATCAAAAATCCCCACACAAACTTTCATCCTCAATGTCTTGACTTCACGCTGACCGAGTTTCGTCGAATTTGGATCAGAGCTCTAGGAGGAGTATTTAAAAGTTCATTGCGTGTGTTTTACAAAAAAACCTCAATAGCCAACTTCCTGTTGGGCTGGGGTAAAAAGTAAGAACGCGAGGTATAGATGAAATTCTGCTATCGACATGTGTACCGAGTTTCATATTATTACATGCAAGTGTGTTTGAGTTATGGACCAGGTGTTCGGACCCCATTCCAGGGGGCGCTGACGAGCCGCCCTGCCACGCCCGGGTACCAGCTTCAGCCCGGCTCTGATGGCCGCGGGTTCTGACCCGTGTGCAAAGTTTCAAGAGTTTTCGAGCATGTTAAGGGCCTCAAAAGTGCCCGAATAGTCGCTAGAAAAAGAAAAAATAAAAAAAAAAAAAATAAATAAAAAAAAAAAAAATAATCGGAAGGAAAACAATAGGGCTCTGCGCCCTTTCAGGGCTTGGGCCCTAATTATCTGCCAATGGGGTGAGAATTTTACTTGATAAGACTTCTTGAAACAAGACAAATAAACTTGTGATAAAGTTCTTAAAATCTTAACAAGAAAAAAATTAAGTAAATTTAGACATTGTAACTTGATTCAAGCAGTACAAATAACTTGAAACCAATGCAAAAATAGTAAAATGTAGTATATTTTTCTTGTTTTATTTGTGGTTAGTTTTAAATACTCTTGGTAAAAATATCTTGATATAAGAATATATATATATACACATTTTAAGGGTTTCAGGCTTATTTTAAGGGAAATGTTTGGTTTAAAATATCTATATAAGAATATATATATATATATATATATATATATATATATATATATATATATATATATATATATATATATATATATATATATATATATATATATACACATATACATATACACACACATTTTAAGGGTTTCGGGCTTATTTTTAGGGAAAGGTTTGGTTTAAAATATCTTGATTTAAGAATATATATATATATATATACATTATAAGAGTGTCATGGTTATTTTGAGGGAAAGGTTTGGTTTAAAATAAGTATTTAAAGTATTAAAATAAGTAACTAATAACTAACATGATGTCTCAATTAGGGATGGGCATTTTTCAAAAATATTGCATTTGAATATTCGGGCTCATAAAAATCGAATATTCGAATACTCGTTTAGTTAAATTATGTTTAACGAAAAAGACGTTATTTAAGTGTTTTTTTTTTAACGTTTGTCACCATTTCTGGACAAGCTTACAATTAGGCAATACACAACAAGCTTACAATAGTAATTAAAGTTTTCTTTTAGTTGAAAACATTAAACAGTAGGCCTATGTGTAAACAAAAAGAAAATATATAAAAAAGCATTATTAAAAGCATGCTCAAGCAGCGCGAGCGAAATAAAAACGCCTAATAAAGCAGATTGCGTCAGATATCGTACAGAACGTACACACATGCTACACAGGAGCCAGCAAATGATTGATTATCATGTTTATATTGTTTCACGTTTATGTTGAGAAAAACAATAATATCTAATGTTACATGCAGGGGCGCCGCCAGCACTTTATGCTCGAGTGAGAAAGACGCCGCGCTGTCACGTTTCAAAGACACAAAGAGAACGCTGTTTCTAACAGCACTTTGCATTTTCTGTTCTTAAACCTGCGACGAAACTTAAAGGAAGTATGTCTCAAAATCATTTAGCTATTAGATAAGTTAACATCTTTGATCACGCGGGTCCAGCTGCGCTTACCTGCAGTTGTGATGCATGCAATGATGAACAGCTAACGTTATCTTTCCTCACTCGACTGTTTGGATTTCATGTGATTTCTCATGGTGGTGATATCATAATTAGATTATTAATTCATTTGTTCAAAAGTAATTCCGTTTAGTAAGATCCTTTTCAAGTACCGTTCCAAACTTCGTGAGGCAGACGACAACATTATGTGATCAAATACAGTTAACACTCCAACTTGTTAACACACTCCACAGCGCCATCCAGTGCATTTAATTATAACTGCGAGTTAGTTCTTAGGATTTGTCATGGTACTGCATTTACGGCCAGCAAAGCAATGTATTCAAAATTCGAATAGTATTTTATTTTTCGAATAATAATTACATATCGAATATTCGAAAATTTGAATATTCGTGCACATCCCTAGCTCTCAATCGAGCCTATTTCTAAAAATAAGCTCTGAAACGAAGATACATTTAATAAATCTGGTACAACGAACATGCTCTTAATATTGCTTTATTAACTCAAACGGCAAAAGGAAAGCAAACGATTGTTAAAAAATTACAGCAATGCATCACATCACAGCAATTGGTAAGCATATTAAAACAAAGCTGTAAGATCCAATTAGATTGCCTTGAAAAAAACAAGTAAAGTGAAACAGGAATGTGCATGTCTAGTAGTGTACACTTACAAGAGAGCTCCAGTAACTTAAAACTAATTTCATTTAGTTTAGATGTACTCATTTATGCTAGTTGAGTTTACTTTACTTCAAAAGCAATCCAGTTAACTTGTTAAAACCATGCAAACTGATTGCCTTAAAAGTAGCAAGTAAGCTTTACTCCAATATATTAAGTACTATCAATCATCTATTATAAATCATTGTGAATAGTTTCACAATTTTACAAAGATAACATTTACAACTGGACAAATAAATTTAAGCCAATGATACAGTTCAAAGGTTAATTTATTGTTTTGGTTTTATTGTATTAGTTAACAACTGACACAGGGGTGGTCCTTACTAGTGTAAATAGTCACTTACTTTAGGTAAATATAAAAACAGAAACGTGTTATAATCCGTTTTTTTAGTTAGTGTATTAACTAACATGAACTAACAATGAGGAACACATATTTGCTGACTGTATTAATTCATCTTTGTTAATGTTAGTTAATAATAATCCAGATGTTTATGTTAGTTCACAGTGCATTAACTAATGTTAACCAATACAAGCATTGGTTTCAATAATGTTTTAGGAAATGTTTAACTAATTAACCTTATTGTAAGTGTTACCCAAAAACATTCTAAAGTACAACATATTTTTTTAATATATAAAATCTGAATAAAAATAAATATATTTGAGACCATACCCTGACTCAAACACATCCTCAACAAACAGCTTTATCAATTCAATAAATAACAATTACTCACTTTAATCAATAACACTTTCGGAGACCAAACTTGGTATATAAAATTGCAAAAAATTCAACAATGGAAAAGCAATGTCTCTGTCACACATTATAGAAATGAATATGCTGACAGCATCTTAAAGGGATAGTTCACCCAAAAAACTTCTGTCAGTAATTACTTGCCCTCATGCTGTTTCAAACCCGTAAGAGCTTTGTTCATCTTCGGAACACAAATAAAGATATTTTTGGTGAAATCTAGAGCTTTCGGTCCCTCCATTGACTACAACATCATTGCAACTTTCAAATCCCAGAAAGGCAGTAAACATCATGTAAATAGTCCATGTGACTAAAGTAGTTCAGCCTTAATATCATGAAGCAACGAGAACACTTAGATGCACTTTTATCATGGAGTTGGATAAAAGCTGGATAAAAAATAATCCAACTAATGGGTTGACGTAGTGTAAACAGCCCAGTGCTTCTGGGTTCTACAGACATTCTTAAGAGATTCATTCTCTGCTATCTCACTATTGGCCAACACTAGTCATGTGTGATGCTGGCCATTAATAAGCCTAAGCTTGAGCGTAGAACCCAGAAGCACTCGGCTGTTTACACTACGTCAACAACAGTGTAGGAGAATGACATGGAAGAGAAGAGTAATATTACTCAAAGATCATAAAGAGACTCGCTTCATAATATTAAGGCTGAACTACTGTAGTCACATGGACTATTTTAACGATGTTTTTACTACCTTCTGGGCCTTGAATCTAGTTGTGGTCATGACATTTTGCCATGATAGTGAGGTGCTAAAGGCTATGCCTGGGTTTATCTGTGGTTATGATCTAATAGCATGATACTGGATGACCAATGGTTCAGCCTAGGCATCTAGCAGTTTAAAGCCCAAGAAAGGTAAGAAAGACAAAGAATTGCAGTTTTGGTGGGAGTTTGTTTTGTCCTAAATCAAGCATCAATTTCTGAATGAAGTTAAAAGTGTTTATTTCTTTTGCCAAATCCAAATTTAAAGCATAAGACTGACCAAAATAGATGCAAATTGCCTGAGGCAGGTTCTGCAGATTATCCATTACAATACCTCTTCAACAATGATGGCAGTAGACACTGGGCAAATGTAGTTTAGTTTAGAGCGAAGTTCTTAATCAATGACAGTCCCCAACAGATACGTGTGCTCAGGCTTCATCAACATCACATACCTGAATGAAACCAAACAACAACAAAATATTACAATAGGGAAAAGTGAAAAGGCATGAATAATTAATGTTTGTGCGCCAAAAGCTGAACAAAACCCATTTGATCCGCGCTGCCACACACAAAATATTTATCTACTCGGCTCAAAGTCCAAACGGCAGTGCAAGTTCATTAGAGCAGAGCAATTTACTCTGATCGTCTCGCTCACAAGATCCAGTGAGAAGCGCTTGAATTCAGTGGAGAACACGCGTCTCAGTTATTTAAACCAATGTAAATGCAGATGAAACAGCACTGACAAACAGGAGAAACACTGCGCAATAATACAGTTCGGAATCTGAATTTTTACTGAATCCAATTACCATGGATTTACTGTAATGTTAGCCTAGTAATATTAATTGCAACATTAAATGTGGGATATACATATTGAATTGTATTATATTATTGTAGACTATGTATTAAATGACTAATGGAATACAATTACAGAATTTAATAAAGTATTTAGGCTACTGTTTTTCATACAGATAGCATACCATAGAAACCATAAAGTTACATTTTGCCATGATATTGAGGTGTTCATATGCTATGCCTGTGTTTATCTGTGGTTCTCATGAGGCCATCCTTAAAAATATTTTGGTTTGCAGTAACAGCAAAAAAAAAGAAAAGGCTCGGTAGGTAGGTCCATATTTTTTTTTTTTTTTTCATATTTAATGTAAAAAAAAGTAAAATTTTGGTCATGCAGATTATGTAGTTGATTTTTTTTTTTTTTTTTTTTTGCATATTGTGACATCACTGACTGGGTCTTCAAAAAGTGCCTTCAAGCATACCTTTGCAAACCTAATTCTGATGCAGGTTTTATAGACCACAGACAATTTGAATCTTTGTCCAAAAACATGTTTATTGCATTAATTCATCATTCATTAAAAAAAGGAGTCAGAATCAGAAAAAAAAACAGAAGCCACTAAATTTCATCCGAAAGTGAAACAAATAAATTAAATTACTTTTAGAATTCACAAACAGTCATTTGCATTAACATGCAATGTAATACATATGAGAAAACCCAATGTGTAACATTTTTGAATGTTACATTCATAGAACAAATGTGCAACATTTTTGGATGTTTACATCCATAAAACAAATGGGCAACATTTTTGGATGTTTACATCCATAAAACAATGTGCAACAAATGTGCAACATATGTTGTGGAATGTGTATAAACACATTTCTGGCTCTGGCCAAACTATTTCATCTTTGGAAAAGGTGCCCTTTTCAGTGCAGGCTTGTGCTTGCACTGGGTGCAGACTGGCAACACAATTTTCATAATTCTCCAGAAGGTCTTTGTCCTTCTCTGCCCCAGGTGCTGCACAATATGCACATACATCCTTCCTAACTTTCAGGTTGTCTGAAGCATAGTAAGCAAACTCAATTGGAGTCGAACACACCAGCTGCAACCTGATTAGAACACTGTGCCATGCAGGGAATCTTCACCTACAAGACAAGTGGATATCCTTCATTATTAACTGTTATCCTTTACTTTAGGTTAAAAGACCACCTCTGCAATAGGAATATGACTACATTGACGGAGTGCACATAAACCTAAATGGACAGAGACTTGCCTTCTACGGTCAACATGGAACCACAGCTGTAGTCATGCTCTGAAGAGCATTCTCTGGAGTGCCCGCTGATCACGAACTGTCAGTGACTTCTTGGCATAGATGCAACGTGGGTTTTCCACACTCCCACAAGGAAACTGTTCTTGCATCCCTGACAGCCAAAGAACAAGAATAAAGTTTGCTTACAAAAGGCAATATTGCTTACATGATTTCATGCAACAAACACCACCACAACACTGTACATCAATAACAACCTAAAGAGAACAGCGGATAACATGACAAAGTTCAGGAGTGTATCAAATTCTTTAAATGCACACCTGTTGTGTTTCTGCAACAGATGTCAGAGTTTCCCTGCTTCCACTTGGCATGTCTTTTTCAGATGTTTCTTGTCCAAACAAGGAATCAAAAGACTGAAAGTGGGCTCCATCTTCTGAAAGTAGAGGATCTGGTATCCAAGCTGGTAGGTCTCCCTCAACACTGCTTCTCAAGGGCTTACAACAAGCACGATCATCACATCTTGCGAAATTGCAGAATGTAATTTCTCTCCCTACTATGTTTGGCCATGAAGGTTTTGTAGTTTTCTTTATTTGCAATGTCTTTCTTGTGGTACTTGCCAATCTCTATTGAAGCATCAATTTTGTCAATAATATCAGCCTGTGTCTGATGGATTGCAAAATCAGATGCTGGTTCCAGAGTAGTGAATGGCCTTCCTTTCAGCTGAACACGAGTGATGCGCTCTTCCAGTAAATCTTTTATAGATTTGACAGATCCACTCCACTCATCTCTGAGCCTCTCCACCATATCGGCTTTCTTTCGAATATCCTGCATCCCACCACAGCTTCTCAACACCTGTTCAACTTCTGCTGAGCATTCCTGTCTGGACAGAGCAATGTTTTGGAAGGCAAGGTTTAGAACAGACATGATTCGCTCCACTGGCATTCGCCCAGCTGTGTCCCGGCGCTGTGCGTCCAGCCACAAGAATGTCCAAGTCTAGCGCCCTGAAAACAGCAGCCAGGGACAGTTTTACACCCTCATAGGTAACCCTGTGGTCAGGCCCTCCATCAGAATAAATGAACAAAAAGGGCTTCACCTTGTCCACGTCATCTCCCAGAAGCCCCATCATCTCTGTTGCGTGCCGGAAGGCACTGCTCGGCTGGAATACAGAGTCCTTCAGGAGCACAGTGACCTGACCCCTATAGAAGGAGTCGTCAACAGTCTCTGGTATCTCAACATTGAGGTACACTGATGGAGTTAATGACCCTTTCTGTAGCTGGTCATGGTCAGAGAGCTCCCGAGCAGACCACTAGAAGCTACTAAGGACTTTTTCCCCGCACTCCAGATGACATGGCTAATCCTGGTTCTCCGAAATCAATTTTGGACTTCTCATCTACACAGAGAAACGTTGTAAAATCCCTGTACTTGACTGCAAAAGACCGCATGTACTTAAAGAGAGCTGCGCAGTAATGGTCGTCTGGGTGGGATGACCGTAGCTGTCGGTGTCTGAACCTGAAATTTCATGTGTACTTTACTTTTGTACAGCTTTGCCACATTGCTATAAGCATTTTTGGGAACAAAGGCAAACAGTACAGTGGTCTCACTGGAGGAGTGTTTGGTGGACACTTCTTGGCTACTCTTTCAATCAGATCCCTTACAGAGATGAATTCGGACAGGTGGGCGACCCCATGGCGTCTTTCATCAGCTGCAGTTATCTGCTCAAGTTCCATGTTCAGCTCATCAAAGAAAGTGTCAAAGGTGTCTTGGGGCGACCTTTATTTAGATGACGAAGGTCAGTGACAAGTTCAGGGTCCTCACCTAAGATTGCCTGTCTCACTCGTTCATCAACAGCCGGGTTTTGGTCAGCTGATGCCTCAGATAAGTATTCAGCATAGATGTGACGTAGAACATGTTTCGGCATTAAGATGTTTGTTGCTGACGATGACGGTCTTGATAGAATCCCTGCGCATTGCTCGCGTATGATAGACTGGCAACTTGGATTCCATTGTTTTCATTATTTGGACTGCCTTGGTCATTGACTCCTCCTCCTCTCTCATGGCTGGAACTTTCCAAAAATGCAGACTCCCTCCAACATTGCCACCAGGATCATACCTGTATAAAAGATACCCATTTAATAAAGGAGAATCTCCGTCATGCCAAACCGTTAAATACAAGTAACTTAACAAGTGCTGTTGAAATTGGCAAGATCAGAGAACACATTTGGGTACACCTACAAACAGTAAACAGTTTTTACACTTCAAACACGATGTTTCAATGTTGAGTTCGATCATCCCAACCACTATGTAAAAAAACAACAACATATTCTTAGAATACATACCTTATTTGGTCAACAGCCACTCCCACAGCATTGAATCCATCAAGAAAGCATTGCCGTTCTGTTCTGTTCTTGAATGGTGAGACTGCATGTTGATATTCATCAAAAATGATGGGCTCGTAAAAGTCCTTGGTGTTCACAAGGTCCTCAATTAGGGAGTACATTGTTTTGGTCCTCCCTTGAAGTGCAGGACTTGGACATTTTCGGCCACTTGTCTGACTGGATGAGGCAGAGACTGACGAAACCTGTTGAGCCTTTGATGAAAGGTCAAGGAATTGGGCATATTCACTCTTGATACTGCTAGTTGTTCCAGGTCCTTGCCATAGTCCCCCCACAATGATACAAATGTCTGTTCCAATAGTGTTTGCAAACTTGTAACATGAGTCTTGAGTGATGCCGAGTCCAATTGTGGTGCCTTCATTTTCTTTCTCTTGTAGTCATTGTACCCATTGTAATTGTTCGTGAACCTGAAACAGAATACCACAACACCATAATGCAGTGATACGCCAGATCAACTTTGAAAGATTTATTTCAAATACATTCACCAAAAAAAAAAAAAAGTATGAACTTTGCTCCACTATTTTCAACTGGTCAGTATTCCTGGTCTTTAAAATCCTACTACCAAAATTGTGCTGTTGATTTATGCTGTTGTTCATTTAGATTGCATTAATTACCTTTCTGGAATATGGGTTATGGATCCAGACTGGTTCAGGGCTCTTCTTTGAATTTTTTCTTTTGTACCATCCAGATACCACAATGTGTTTACGAGTGCCAGCACGTAGCGGCTTATTTCGACATCAGTCATTGTTCCAGGGAACTTTATTTCTTGTTTCTTCATGTCAGAGACAGGCATGAAAACGGGTCAGGGGTGAAAAAGGTGAGAAGGATATTACCCCTCTAGGGGGGTTCGGGGGCATGCTCCCCCGTAAGAAAATGTTAAATATTCCATAATTAAAGCCTCAATCTGATGCATTTTGAGATGCATTTTTTGCCAACCTGGGGAGAGCTGGAGAAACTTAACTTCAGCCATGAGTCAAAAATATTATGGCCTTATTTTAATAATAATTTTTTTTTTAAAAGATTCGATACCGATCCGTTACCATCGCAGTAAAAAAAAAAATAAATAATAATAATAATAATCTGTAGAATTTCTATAACTGTGTGTTGAACTGATAATCACTCTTTTGTGTGTTAAACACAGTCTACTTAATACAGACAACTTCAAGAAACAACAACAACAAAAATATGATCATAAACTATGACAAAAATTATATCATAAACTAGATTAGTGGGTAACTCAGTCAAATTTAGTCTAGAAAAACAATAATTATATAAAATCAGAACATTTAGTAAAAAAAAATAGTGGGGAACAAATATGAGACAGTAACTGTAGCACTAAATCTGGTAAAACGTTGCACATTGCTCTTTGTATTGTTGTAAAATGCATTCATGAAAAACAAGATAAAAATCAAAAAGATCAAATATTTTATAGTCTACTACAAAATTAAGAATATATATATAGCACAAATGTATAGCACAGCTGTTTAATGAGGCAGCACCATATGCTAGATAGACAGAACAGAACCAAAAAATACTATTGATAATTTTTCATTGCGCAAAAGTATTATGATTTGATTACAAAAGACTCCAATGCACATCGCTAGTGCTGAATGATGCGCTTCAGGCAACTCTTTCGAGTCCGCATTGACAAGTTCAAAGCACAAAGGAAATATATCGATGCATAGTGTATTATACAGTATCTATCTATGCAATAGTTTATTGAGCCTTTTCTTTTAACAGTTTTAAATTTCAGTTACTGTGCGCGTGAAGAAACAAATGATAGTGCTCTCCAGTGTTGTGATCTCAGACACGCGGTAAAGGATGATAAACATGATTGAGGTACTACAGCAAGACAGTCAATGTATACGAAACCATAGAGCTTTATCTACAGATCGTCTATAGTATAATATAGTATTTATCTATAGTATAATAATATTAACATTTAATCATCTTGGAGAGAGATTCATTGTTGCCGAACGCGACGCTCTGTCCTGTTTGAATGCTGATGACTGATCGACTGCGCTGTGCTGTTTGAATGGAGAATGACTGAGGAGTCGACGCGCTGTTTGTTTGAACTGAATTGAGAATTACTGTCAGCCGCAGCGGAGGGAAAGATTTGTCGGCTGCACATCCATGATGCGAATCTCCTGCTCCACCACATCCCAAAGATGCTCTATTGGATTGAGATCTGGTGACTGTGGAGGCCATTTGAGTACAGCAAACTCATTGTCATGTTCAAGAAACCAGTCTGAGATGATTCCAGCTTTATGACATGGCGCATTATCCTGCTGAAAGTAGCCATCAGAAGTTGGGTACATTGTGGTCATAAAGGGATGGACATGGTCAGCAACAATACTCAGGTAGGCTGTGGCATTGCAATGATGCTCAATTGGTACCAAGGGGCCCAAAGAGTGCCAAGAAAATATTCCCCACACCATGACACCACCACCACCAGCCTGAACCGTTGATACAAGGCAGGATGGATCCATGCTTCATGTTGTAGACGCCAAATTCTGACCCTACCATCCGAATGTCGCAGCAGAAATCGAACTCATCAGACCAGGCAACGTTTTTCAATCTTCTATTGTTTGCCAATTTCGATGAGCTTGTGCAAATTGTAGCCTCAGTTTCCTGTTCTTAGCTGAAAGGAGTGCACCCGGTGTGGTCTTCTGCTGCTGTAGCCCATCTGCCTCAAGAGTTGACGTACTGTGCGTTCAGAGATACTCTTCTGCCCACCTTGGTTGTAACAGGTGGTTATTTGATTCACTGTTGCCCTTCTATCAGCTCGAACCAGTCTGGCCATTCTCCTCTGACCTCTGGCATCAACAAGGCATTTCCGCCCACAGAACTGCCGCTCACTGGATGTTTTTTTCTTCGGACCATTCTCTGTAAACCCTAGAGATGGTTGTGCGTGAAAATCCCAGTAGATTAGCAGTTTCTGAAATACTCAGACCAGCCCTTCTGGCACCAACAATCATGCCACGTTCAAAGTCACTCAAATCACCTTTCTTCCCCATACTGATGCTCGGTTTGAACTGCAGGAGATTGTCTTTGACCATGTCTGCATGCCTAAATGCACTGAGTTGCCGCCATGTGATTGGCTGCTTAGAAATTAAGTGTTAACGAGCAGATGGCAGACAGGTGTACCTAATAAAGTGGCCGGTGAGTGTATATATATATATATCATATGAAAATATATTTAATTTCAATAGTGTTACTGTTTTACTTGTATCCACCGCTAGGTGTCAATGCAACTTACAAATCAGAGCTAGGGCACTGATCTAAAATGAATCAGAAAAAAATCCTGTTCGATTTTTGAAACATAAGTGTTCATTAAATAGACTGTCTAAAGACGATTTCCATTTTCGCCAAATATGGGCAAATCCATGGACAACTAACAGACATCGGACGAACGTATAGAGTGCGCCTGAGACCCGCACAAGTCAGCAATATTTCTGATTTATTGGCGTGAAGTGTCATGCACAATGACAAACAGGAGTGCAACATTCAGCGATTGAAATGAACACCCTCCAACCCGCAAAATAAGGGTAAAAATTAACTTTGTCGGGTAACGCTGTCAAATCACTAACCAATTTGGCGTGTTTCTATTACTCTTATCTGGGGAAGCCTGATCGTGGAAAGCCAAATCTGTGAGGATTTAGCGCAAATACGCAACTTTTGAGTCATCATGATATATTAAATACAGAGTATTGCGCAGAATCTGCCGCATTTCTGGCTGGCTTGAACACACGTCACTTAGCAACAAATACGCGCCGTTCACTTGCTAGCATATTGCACAACTCCATGTAATATAGCATTTTCCAATAATGAGCGCCTAATTGTAGGCTCATACATGCGTATTTCAGAAGCATATCTCAAAATTCTTCATCTCAAACACTATTGAAGTTAGCTTTTAACGTTAACAGGTAGGCTAGTATGCATAACAGTAGGCTAGTATGCATAAAAGTTATGCATACTAGTCTACCTGTTAACGTTTAAAAGCTAACTTCAGTAGTGTTTTAGAAGGAGATTTTTGAGACATGCTTGTGAAATACATCTGTATGAGCCTACATTTTGGCGCTCATTTATGCTAGCTCCAAATTTAAAAGCCTGCTCTGCTAGTAACTTATTAGTCAAGAATGCAAACTCACCATTATTGCAGGTCCGATAGACCGGGATCCTTCGGGATCTTTCGCCTGCCCCATCATGATGGAAAATGCATTCCTTATGTTGTTCGGTGGTCCGGTGGTGCCTCACTTTGTAATTTCAATTTAAAAGAAACCACTTTGATTTGAGGGTCAAACTGTAGCACGTCCTCAATAGTTCAGTTTCCTCCACTAACACTTTAGTGGTTTCCTTCAGATCAGTCGAGCACGGTCACTGTTAGACTAGAGGGGTGAAGGGAGGGGGAATATCTGGGACAAAGTTTTCCAGAACTTCGTGCCAAGTTAAAGCGGTGTCGAGATGTTTTAATGCATTTTTTAGATGTATTATGGTGCCAGAACCCGTATGACTTTGAACGTTGACCGCGAACATTTTATTTACTGCAGCCGCAGCCATCATTGCCAAGCGCGAACAGTGAAAGCGACAAGCATCTTGACGTACAAGCCATGTGCTGTGACATGCGTAAACCAATGGCGTAGGCCTAAAACATAAACATTGATGACGCCACGGGTTTTTTTTTTTTTTTAAATAAAGAACGTAGCCTCCGTTTGTATGTAGGCATAAGCAATTTATATTCACAATACTTACTAAAATATAATGAATACTATTTTATTGAATTTGTGAATTAGTGAAGAGTAAAAAAAAAACGCTCGGTCTTATCGCAAGTTTACAACACGGCAAGTCGGTTCGGACTAAAAGGAAAAAAATAAATAAAAAATGAGTCGGTCCTAAATTGACAGGGTCGGTCGAGTTACGGCAAACAAGAATATTTTTAAGGATAGCCTGATCTAAATGCATGATACTGGATGACCAATGGTTCAGCCTAGGCATCTAGAACAGTAGAACATTAAAGCCCCAGAAAGGTAAGAAAGACAAAGTAATCCATGCAAGTCTAATGGTATAATATTAATTGTATGATGCAATGCAAGAACAAATTCGAATACGATTTAGTAACTGTTGTTTTTTTGTTTTGTTTTTAAAAAAAAGCACTCATGTCATTACCATTATGCCTTTAAAGGGATTAGGGATGGGCATTCGATTAATTTCCTTAGTCGATCGTCGGAAGAATTAACGATCGACTATCGATTAATCATTCAATATTTTTAAATTCAAATTTATTATTTATTTAACTTTTTATAAATTAAAAATGTAATGAAAATACAAAAATACAGCGTGTTTTTCCTCGATTAGATCTTTATTACAAGATGATCAACTTGTGGCAGTTAAACTGGGCGTTCGGTTAGGCTAAATTTGAAGATATGCGCGGCGGTGCTCTAACAGTTAACTTACTAACCAACGCAACTGAACCTGCAGCTGCGAGTTGGCATTCGTGAGACCTTCGTTTGTTCCAAAATAATAATAATAATAACTTAACCAAAAACATAATAACATTTAGATCTGACAGCAGGTTTTTATCAAAATGTAACTCAATCAAGGCATGGAGTCGAGAAAGGGTGAGAGAGATTAGCCTACCGGCTAGGCTACTTAAAGCTTCATAAAAATAACTCCCATACGAACTGCTCCAGTCTACTGATTTTAGTTGAGAAAGATAAGCATGTTGATGACATGATCTGGGGTCAGACGTGACCGCAACCTGCATGGTGACCTTCAAGCCTTGTTTACACTTTCGCCTGGCACTTCAGCGCGAGTCTCTGCAGACTGCGCGCGCACCTCCCTCGTGCGGACGCGTCGAGTGTAAACAAATGCTTCAGTCCAGCCGCTGAAAACACCGCTCTGATGAGGGGACTGACGTTGCCGGCGGGATGCACAGGTACCTCCGCGCTAACATGACCAGCCCGGGGAACACGTTCACTTTCCACTCACATTTCCACTCAGCATTAGTTTAATGATAATCGATAACAAATTAACGACGAAAATCTTAATGATCAATAATCGATCGTCGATTAATCATGCCCATCCCTAAAAGGGATACTCCACTTTCTTTGGAAATAGGCTCATTTTACAACTCCCCCAGAGTTAAACAATTGGGTTTTACCGTTTTCGAATGTATTCAGCCGATTTTGTGATATTTAGAAGAATATCAGTAACCAGACAGTTTCTGGTCTCATTGACTTCCATATAGTGCTGTGTTGAAAAAAATCGATTCACCAATTCTGAATCGATTTTCATATTAATTTCTAAAGATCGATCTGTAACTCAGAATCGATTTATTAATAGGCCTACATTTTCCCCGTGAACTTTAACTTGGCGCGACCGGGAGATTCCTTTGTGCGCATTAAAAGCTTTCACTCAGCGCGCACATTGTTATGACAACGGACTTTGAGTCATTAAACCGTTCATTCAGACGAACACGTTCAAAAAAGCAGATTCATTAAAATAGATGTAATGTAACAACTTCAAGGTGTTAATTATTTTTAACTTTGAGTTCCACTTGTCAAGGCTCAGCTGAGCAGCGCGTCACATGGGCAACGCTGAAGCTGATGCATATGGCATTGATTCAATGCGTGACTCGCTGATTTTATTTCCCCGCGGCTTCCTCGCGCTGTGGGATGCTGACCAGCGCTGCTGCTGACGCGCATTTATGGTAAATACCCGTAACATGAATGTTAAAAGGATGATACAACAACTATTTCGCTTTCCTTTGACACGGCAACCTTTCCACGAATGACTTCAGACGCAGGTAATCGCACGCGCTCTGCCGCTCTCTCTCATTCACTCTTTGCGAAGCCTCTGTAGGCTACACATCACCACGATAAACAGTCTCGTTATCATTATGAACTTGTCTAACATTCAATACACATGCATGAAGTTCAAAACAAGAAGGGTATAGCCTTATAAAAAACGTGAATATCACGGTTCCGGTTACTTGCAATCCTCCTGCTGATATAGCCTATACCTCTGCGTCCTCTGTTGTCTACACCAGTGCACGTTTGTGAAAGCAGTTGTATCAACATGGAAGGGGGGTTGTTCTTTACAATCAATTTGCAGTTGAATGTCTAGTATCAATATATGTTGCATAACCACAGTCCTGTCATTCAGGTAACAGCTGGAAAAAAATGCTTTTTCAGAAACAATGATCTAAATCTCGAAAATCGGATCAATCAAATCGAATAATATGATAATCGATTCAAGATCTTGAGAATCGGAATTCGATTCTTAAATTTTTGAATATTGAAACACAGCTCTACTTCCATAGTATATTTTTTTCCTACTATGGAAGTCAATGTAGACCAGAAACTGTCTGGTTACTGGTATTCTCATAAATATCACAAAATCGGCTGAATACATTCGAAACGGTAAAACCCAACTGTTTAACTCTGGGGGAGTTGTAAAATGAGCCTATTTCCAAAAAAAGTGGAGTATCCCTTTAAGTGGAGAAGTGACTATTAAGATTACAGTTAAAGGGTTTATCAACAAAACCACACAACACGTAAGTAAACAGCTAGATAGATTGTAAGCAAAACCCATGATCAACTCAGAATAATAATAAAAATGAAGGCTGCCGTAAACTCACCTCTGTATACTTGAAGACTTGAAGATTGTGACAAAGATCCACTGCTCCATCTGCATCCACAATCTCATGTCTTCGCATTGAGAAGGTCTGGTCCATCTTTGATGCAATGAGAGGTTCCACTAAGATAACATCAGTAGGGATGACATCACTTAACATTACTAAGTTTTTCATCTTGTTAAAAGACGGCTAATTTTATCAGCAGTGATAAAGCAGTTGAGTTTGAGAAAATAAAATCACATTTACATAGGGCTTGGGCGTCGTGACGTCATTACTGACGTGGCGGCCATTTTGGAGGCTTACGCGCATGTAAACAAACAGCAAGTCGAACGAGAAGTAGCGGAGTTGGGATAAAGAAAGAAAAAAAGATGTTAAAATGCCTAAAAGGTTGTGGAATTTACAGGGATATGTTAAATAGGGAAGCCAGCAAACTGACATTGAATCAACGTGGAAACGACGTCTCTCATGACATCGAAACAACGTTGATCTGGCATTGTTTTGCTCATTGAATTAACGTTGAACCAACGTCAGACGCGGCATTCTTCAAAGCTAAATGAAAATCGAAAATTGGTTTGCTTTCATAACGTTGAAACAACGTTGATTTCAAGTTGATTTTCCGTTAGTTTTGAAAGAATGACGCGATCTGACGTTGGTTCAACGTTAATTCGAATGAGCAAAACAATGTCAGATCAACGTTGTTTCAATGTCATGTTTCCACGTTGATTCAATGTCAGTTTGCTATTAGGGGTGGGTAATCTGTCTGATTTCCTGATTCAATTCGATTACGATTATTGAAGTCCCGATTCGATTACAGTCGATTTCGATTATTAACGATTCTCGATTAGCGATTATTGATTTTCCATTTTACAACAGTAAACAAAAATACACTAGACCAACATATGATTATATTAGCAGCAGCATCATTTTGGTATTAATTGCACTTTTTATTTGTTTGAAATTCAATGAAAATGTAATGATGGTTAGTGAAGACATGCAAACATGCTTGTTGTCTACTACTTAGGCAACCCATTATCTTTAAATAATTTTTTGAACAATTGTGTTGCATTATAATGCAAAGGCACCTGGTTCTATTAATTGACGGCATTAAAATGCATTTTGTGATTTCCTTCAATTGAAAATCTTTGAAGCAAGTTTGTGGGGCTTGAAGGACACCCAATTCAGAGAATCACCCAGAAATTCAAAAGAACAGCATTTATCTGAAATAGAAAGCTTTTGTAACATTAAAGAATACAGTTTAATAGTTTGGAGTTGGTAAGAATTTTTCTTACATTTTTTTGGAGAAAAAGAAAAAGAAATCTATACTTTTATTCATCAAGGATAAATTAAATTAAGTTGATCAAAAGTTACAGTGAAGATAATGTTACAAATCGATTATCTGAATCTTTTGTGTGTGTGACTATAAATACTTTCCTTTAAATGTACAAAGTAATGACCCATAAAGAATTAACGTACAATATATTTTATTAGCATTCCAAAGAACCAACCGGAAAATAAACGTGTGCCTGAACTAGGAGCATAACTTTAACTTACTTGTAGTAAATTAATATTATAATGACCGGTACAGCCGAGTGTTTTTCCTCCTCTGGCTGGAAACGCGTCATATGGCTTGTCATATTTGTCGTGTTTCCGTCGTTAGTTTTATTCTACAAAGCTTACAACTAGCGTGGCTCTTGCCCAGTTCCTTTCCCCTTCAACTTCAGAAGCCAAAATATTTCCACACGTCAGCTTTTAACCTAACAAGGAGGGTGTTTGGATCTGTGCGCCATCGCGCCCTCTGTTATGTGCACGCGTCAGACGGTCCGGTCACTGCACTTCCGTCTTCGCGTTTCCGTCAATATCTACGTTTTTATAAATATATATATAATTTTTTTTTTTTTTTTTTTTGGAAAATTGATTTTGGGATATTTGTGAAATCGATTCAGGATCGTCCACGTCCGCATCGCGATGCATCGAGAATCGATTTTTTTCCCCACCCCTATTTGCTATCATGTGGACTAAACCTGCACTTTTAACGGTTTGGATCCATATGAAATTCCCAACAAAGAGTCAGCAAACAATGGGAACAGGGTAATCCGGACAAAATAGTTAGCAACTTTAGCTGTCAAGCTGTCTTCCCGTTTTAGTATATTCCTGTAAAATATCCCTTATTTTAATATTCTCATAACATTAACATTAGCCCTTTAACCGGACCTGTCAGTCTCTGTTGTCCTGGGGCCTGTTTCAGAAAGGAGGTTAAGTGAAAACTCTGAGTATGTTAACCCTGAAATGAGGGAAACTCTGGGTTTTCCATTTCAGAAAGGGGGGTATATCAAACCTGAGAAAGCAGAGTAAGTCAAGCCCGTTTCTGAAAGAGAGGTAACTTATACTCAGAGTCAGTTACCATGGTAACTTACTCTGTGAACCTAACCTGGTCGGGAGCAGGTTTTCTTCAGTAAACCCAGAGTTTCTTGCGGTCTCCTCCCCTTTTTTAAAGAGGAAGTGCTGTTTAAACACCAACAATAATACTAAATTGTATTTAGCCTACACATTCTTTAAGGAATATATATTGTTTGTCCATGGTTTAATTGACTAAATCTGTTTTGCAGTACTTTGCCAAAAAATAAAAGGATTAAAATGTTTGCTAAACTTTTATTTGATTACCACCGTTTGATAATATATTTCTATTAAATCATAAAAAAATGGAATAAAAAACATTTAATAGAACTCAATTATTTTTCAAACATAATTTAATAAGTTATTAATAATAAAAAATAAGATGTTAATCTTATTCATAATCAATTATTGAAGATAGTTGATTAGATATGTTTTATTGAACAAATGTTTAATTTATTTAACTGTCATTTTAACAGAGGATAATAATAACTGTAATTTAATAATGCAGTTTATATATTTAATAATTGTTTAATACTATAAACCATGATATTTTCTGAGACGGTAATCATACTGTGAAACTCTCATCCGTTACAACCCCCCACCCCACCCCCGCTGTTAAACAAGTTACTCAGCCAGTTTAAATTAACTACTTTTTACTTGAGTAGATTTTTAGACTGGTATTTTTTACTTTTACTTAAGTAAAAATTTATCAAAGTAATAGTAGCCTACTTTAGGTTGAATAACATTCTTCCAGTTTCACCTCTATATTATAAAAGTAAGTTACTCTAAAATAGTTATGAATTATTAACTGACATCTTCAACGGTTTAGTTAGATTAGCCTAATGTAATAATTACTATCTCTAGAAAGTATTGGTCTATATTACTAATTGCTAAATCCTATATCAACCTCAACCACTTAAACAATACAAGGACGAGAGACAAGAAACTGCACTTTTAATTCTTTTAAATTAACAATATACAATTGCATGAATTATTCTTGAATTGATCAAAGTGTGTAGAGGGAGAAGGTTACATAAAAAATATACCTTTTAAAAATGTATGTTAAATCCACTATTGTTTTATACTGAATTGGTCTATAGTTTATGCAGTAGCCTATTTAATGTAATTGCATCATATTTTATTTTAAATTACAGAAGAATTAAGAGTAATCCCTTTAATTAAATTACAATATTTATATTACTTGGTAATTAATCACACCAAACACCTCTTTTTGTCTGGCGCTGTTGCCATGGTGACTCATAATATCTGTGCTCCATTGATAATGGCTTTTTATAGTTGTGGTGCACGCGCTTAACTCAGAGTCAGTCAACTCAGAGTTGATTGAACTAACTCATTTCAGCTGTTCTGAAACTGAAAACTCAGAGTTTCCCATCTCAGGGTAAGTCAACTCAGAGTTCAAGCTTTAACTCAGAGTTGGTTGAACCTCCTTATTGAAACGGGCCCCTGCTGTTGCTAAACTGTTACCCTCTTGCTTTAGCATCGTTTTGCTTACTACAGGGTTCCCACACCTTGGTTAACATCAAATTCAAGGACCTTTCAAGGACTTTCCAGGTCCAATACCCTCAAATTCAAGGACTTAATGTGGGGACAATGGGCTCTATGCACGGCGGTATTTCCGGTGAAGGTTTAAGGATGCTCGATAACTTCCGCCGATCGTAGAGTCCAATGCAATACCGAGAATTTATATTGAATTTTATACTCCATGGTTATACAAAAGAAACGTTAGACACAAAAACAGATAAAACAGACACCCCTCGTTGTGTTTATGCTTCTTTTTAAAATTATATTAAATAAATAATAATTATATTAACTATATATAAAATTACATCTAAACGCATGTACGTTTCATTTCAAAGACGGGAGGACAGTAAATTTTGAAGACATAATCCCGTTTTCCTCGGTTTTCCTCCGCTTTAATCTACACAATCGGAAATGAACGAGCATCCTTGCGTCAAATGCGGAACTTATGCGTGCATATAGCCCATTCAGAGTAGGGATGCACCGATATGAACATTTTGGCCAGATACCGATAACCGATAATTCTTTACATTTGAAAGCCGATAACCGATATATTGGCCGATAAATCAAAATTAATTTTTTTTATATACTTTGATAGCCTGTATACATAAACAAAAGGCTCACAATTAAAAGCCTTGTCTCAAACACTTTTAACATAAATCAAACATACTACAGTATAACCAAGCTTCCTTAACTTTTCCTTAACTTCCTTAACTTTTAAAATTAATTTTACACTGGGCAACTTTCTTTATTAAAAATGGTAACACTTTATAATAAGGTTTAATTTTGGTAGCATTAGTTAGCATGAACCAACAATTTTATAAGACATTTTTAAGAAAGTTGTATCTAACATTAGTCAGTGCACTGTGAACTAATATGAACATACATTAACAATTAAGGCTATTGCTCTCTGTTACTTAATGCATTAACAAATGAGACCTTATTAAGTGTTATCAAAAAATCTATTGCCTAACAAAAAATAAAATAGCCCCCCTAAATATTGCAAACAAGTCATTAGATAGGCTAACATTGGGCTGCATATAAAAAAACAAAATGCATGTGCCATGGATCAATAAAATGGAATCGCCTCTGCACGGACAATAAGGAAATTATTTTAATCAAACCATGTCGTTGATGAAAATAATACGAGAACAAAATAATGTTTGTTATTTATTATAACGCAATGTTTTTGAAAAAAAATAAACAATTAAACAATTTTAATATTACATAGGCTAGCCTAATAGTAAACATCTTTAATAGCATTACTGTTTCAAATGACATTGCTGTGTGATCTGCGCGAGCTGAAGCTGAAGAGATAACGAACGTGGAACTGAATCGCTTTGCTAGAAGGTTAATCAACTCGACGGTTGCTGAAGAATGCAAACCCAAAGAATTTTCAAATTTATTACAATGGTGAATATAATTATATGACAGTGCAAATCATAGCTTTTAATGTTTTGCATTGTTTAATATACGCGCGCTGAAGCTGAAGAGAAGGAGCACCGGGGAACTGAAGAACTTTTCTAGGTTGTTTAAATCCACGAAACGCATGATATGTGAGATTAATCAGATATTTATATTACATCAGCTTTATATTACGACTTATCTGCACAAGTATCCTTGACATTGAGAAACACCTAGTAAAAGAAATGATATGACAATCGTTTTCTCAAATGTAACGGTAAAATACCTAAATACTCATGAAGTGACTCTCGGAAGATGAAATCATGAATCATGTCATCATATCGTGAGGCAGCAGAGACGGAAAACAGCGCGAGCGTCACTCGAGCTTCAGTGTGTGTGTGTGTGTGTGTGTGTGAGAGAGAGGTAGCTAACGTTAAATGAAACGCGCGTCTGCACCGTTCATTCACACAGAGACAAGCAGAACATGCAGGTTTCATATTTAAACAGTTGTTTTGCAGTTTGATACACAGACACACATCAGCAGCATCGCCGGTCGCCATGTCTCAACGCTTTCATGAAGATGACGCAACTTCACTCCCTTCGTGCATGCATGTGCAAACGGAACTGGGTTTGATCAGGTGATTCGGTACCACCGGGACTTGGTACCGTGACGTTTACATGTTTCTTAGTACCGACTTGGTCCACGCGGCTGACATGTCTCGCCTCGCCTTCTCCTCGCTCTGAGCTGCAGCCGGGACCTGGGGGCGGGCACTCGGCGCCTGTGATTAACCCATTTCTCAGACCGTGGTATCGGTCCCCGGTATCGGGGACTTTTAACGAGTACGAGTACTTTAGAAAATGTGGCATCGAGGGCCGATACCAGAGTACCGTTATCGGTGCATCCCTAATAAATATTATATCAAATAAAAATGTGTCAAAGTCCTGGAACTGATTGTCAACGTGACAACTTGACTGCTCAACAATAGGGATGTTCGCCAGCGTCATATGTGACGTCACGAAATGGGCGTGGGCGCGAACTGGTTGGCAAAAAGAACCAAAACATACGCAGCAGTCTATGTGTTCTGTCAGCAAAATTATAATTCTTTGTAAGAAAAAGCTAAAAGGAGATATAAGGTAAAGCTTTTATATAACCAGGGTTCATGTTCTATGCCTGATCCATATCACCTGAGTGAGAATTGGAACAAAAGTCCTAACACATGGCCAGATTTGACATTCGGCGACATCTACCTGTATCTCATCGACACGCCATCTATGCTTATCAGAGAGTCAATGAAGGCGTACAAATCTTTAGATGCCTATAAGTCATAATTACGAATATTACTTGTGTTAACTGGATAACTGGTAAATTTGTTACAACTAGAGTAAAATAGAGGTGCAATTTGTCCATGGGCTATATTTTGAATCAAAATGATCTTACCTCTGATTTATAACATTGGTCAACATATACGTAAAAATGTATCAAAGAAAATACAATAATTTGCCCTTAATCTATAAGGGTGTGTACACAGATGATACACTGACTGTACAGTACCCAATCTTTGGGTTAAATTATGACTTTATAATACTGTGCGGCATACGGCCATTACTTTTCTGCCAACCAGAGCACATGTAACCGCGTCGTGACGTGGCGGCGAAGGTGACTCCTGGAAAACATGAAAAACATGAGAACGAGAGACATGATTTTAAAAAACGTGCATTACGCGCATGTTTCGTGCTCATGTGAATGTCATGGCAATGTGCAACACAAAGTGTGGGAAACACTTACGCGGAAACACTTGACCAGAGAGATGTCTAATATGCGACTTGACTTAACCACTGGACTGAACGTGAATGCACGTACCTGAATGTAAATCAAGCAAGCTAGTGTCACAAAGTATTGGCGAAATAACGCATTAACTTGGACTGGGGAGAGATGATGTCGATTTTTTTTTTCCAGAAAATTTCTTGAACAAAATCAATTCAAGCACTTTTAAGGACCTGTAGCTATACATGTTTATTTTCAAGAACTTTCCAGGGCCTTGAAAACAAAAAATCAGAGTCACAAACTTTCAAGGATTTCAAGGACCCGTGGGAACCCTGTTACTAACTTAAGTTTAAGTGCTTAAAACAGCTAACGTTACTAACTACACTTTTGAAACACATAGTTAAGAATGTTACATGTGTGAATGGTTGTTAGCACTATAACTGGTCACTAAACTAGCAGCTAGGTGAAGCGCAGTTTACCTTTTGTCCGGTTAGCGTAACGTACTGTGCCCCACTGTTTGTTGGAAATTTCAAATGGATCCAACCCGTTAAAAGTGCCATTTTATCCACATACCGGTCCCTGGTTTCCCTATTAAACGTATCCCGGTAAATTCATCTTTTAGGGATTTTAACATCTTTTTTATTTTCTTTCTCCCAACTCGCTGCTTCTCCTCATTTGATTTGCTGGTATGTTTACATTTGCGAAGCCTCCAAAATGGCCGCCACGTCCCAGAATGCAACGCGGTGCAACGCTGTTGTGAAATCACAAATACTGTCAAAACTCATCATAAACTTCATCTGCATAAGCTGCGCGTTAATGTTATGTGCACAATTTCACCAGATTTGTAACGTTAACCTTAATAATTTATAAACCAATGCCAACAGATGAGAATGCATCAGTAGTAAACAGGAAACCAAAGTGGTAAAATAGGAAACCATAATTCTTACATTTGGGACAAATAAATCGTTTGTTAAGCATTCAGGAACTGTTAGGGTAACGTTAGCTACCTGAAAAAAAGGCCGCACCAAGGCATATTCTTCAAGCTCCGAATATCACAATTAGTTGGTCCACATTAGTTGCAGACCAGTAAAAATATCGACATACAGTAAAAAAAAAATCATACACACAAAAGTCGCAAGCTTGATTACTCACCCTATTATTATTCCAAAACCGTAGCGAGGCTCCAGATAAAATTGTAGTCAGTCTGTCAACGTTAGTTTCCACATCTCCAAATTGGCGCCACAGACTCACGAGCACGAGTGCCGCTTCTTCTTCTTCTTTGTTTTTTTCCCCTTCTTCTTCTTCTTTTCTTCTAGGCTTATTGCGGTTTGCATTCTAAAAAGAGCATTACCGCCACCTACTGTAGGAATGGATCAGAGACACTATAGACCTTATTCAGAGCAGCGCCATGACAGGTATGAAAGTGAGGCTGTGAGGGATAGACTTACCGTGTTTCCAATGGCATCCGCTGTAAAAAGCTGAATAAAGCTCCTAGATTACTTACAATTTTCCACAGCTTACATTGTCGGGAGTTTTTTGTCAACTGAAATTTCTTGGAAAGATATTTTTCCAGTGTTTCATGAGCAGAACAATCCGAAAACACATTAAATAACAGTACAGCCCATTGAAGAGATGCATGTCTATCCCTCACAGCCTCGCTTTCATTCTCATTAAAAATCAAAGATGGCGCTGCCGTGAATAAGGCGTATATCACAACACCCAGAACAATCAGGACTCGTGCTTTTAATGTTGCTGCGTGTTC
>JAQIUQ010005608.1:0-78860 GCA_030378365.1 Hybognathus amarus | reverse complement strand
TAGATATTAATAAGAGTGTACACAAAAAAGAAGACCCTTTATAGTTTATAGTCATGTATTGATTTTATTTATATGACCATTAATGATGGAGTATTTTAAGTCTATGGTGCAGCTATGTGAAAAAAAACTATCAAAACGCGGGGCGCGTTTTTGGTCCCCAGGGGGTTAATGTGAACAGAGTTTTGTAATAAATTGCTTTTAATTACCAGAACTGTCTCAGTCCTCCTTGGTAGGAACGAACCTGTGTTTTAATATTATACATCCTCGGGTGAAAGTCCTGAGGTGGCATAGTTGGCTACCATTCTAAACCATATTAGAGTTTTATTAATGTGAACTTCCAGGCTGTTTATCTTAGGAAACACCCTTTTGCTCACCACCTCGCCACATTTGGCGTAGTCGGCAGGGTCCTTCCTTACCCAATTTAGGCTGAGACGTTCTGTTTAAGTTTGATTTTTTTTTTTTCTTTTGGGAAGACAAAACAGCAGTAGGCTCCATTAGGTTGGGCAGGTGTGTTTTGAAGTTTCTTTTCCTCCCTCATGTAGCCATCATGGCAGAGGACCTGCAGCAAGTGCCTCCCTCGTGTTTCTTGCGTAGCCGTCATGGCAGAGGACCGGCAGGGCAAAGGACCTGCTGCAAGCCCCCCTCATGTTTCTTGTGTAGCCGTCATGGCAGAGGACCTGCAGCAAGTGCCTTCCTCGTGTAGCCGTCATGGCAGAGTACTCGCAACAACTGTTGGAGCTGGTAGCCCGGTTGGAGGCAGCTACTGCATGCCTGCGGCAAGCACCAGCCGTAGGGTGTACAAGTATTAATGCTCCGGACTTCAGTATCTCTCCATTTGTTTCCCGACCACTGAGTTGTGGTTTGTTCTTTGGGAAAAGGGGGTTAGAAAGGGGTGATTATGCTAGAATGTACTCGGGTAGGGAAGAAGCACAGTTACCCAGGAATTCGTAGCCCAACACTGTTTTTTTATTTTTATATTTTTATTTTCCCTGGAGCTGAGATTCATGGGTTAGTGGTCCATCATCGGGATGACGACGCAAATGGGGGATGGATTGTAGCAGATTGAGGATTTTCTTCCATTACTCCCTCTGGTGGAGAATGGGAATAATTTCCTCAGGTATTCAGCTGGGCCCGATACCGGCTGGTTAATCATTATCATGATTGCACTTTTAATAAAAGCAAGGCACACGGGTAAACTGAGCTTGTGTTCAGCCATTCCTGGTCCATTTGATGCCTTTCCCTGATGGAGTCGTGTAGTCTGGGTGATTTATTTATCCAGTCTCTGGTATGTTGAATGAGTGTAAAGTGGGATGTATTTATTTATGTGTAATATTTGTGTGTAACTTAAAGCCTATTCTGCAGTTGTTGCAGTGCAGTGAGAGCATGTTGCAGTGCAGTGAGAGCATGTTGCAGCATGCAGTGGTTTTATATACGTTGTTCTGATGCCGTGAGTATGATCTCTTTTTGGCGTTTCTGTTATGCCTTGAAATGTGCTTAAACTTTACTGCTGTATGTGCATGTGTGTGTGTGTAGGTTGGGGTCGTGTGTAACATGCGTGCTTGGAGCTCTGTAATCAGCAGGACACACGGACCCAGACTACGCTGCTGTTTTGTCTTTATTTTAAATGTATTGCTGTTTCTGTTTTCTGTAGTAATAAACTGTGTTGTGAGGTTTTTTTTTCAGAGGACCTGTATTTAAGTGCTGTGGGTTTTTCTTTGAGACAATTGTGAAAGGCCATTTGGCCCACCTGTTTTTGGGGTGTAGTGTTCAACACTCTGGAGTATGGATCTGTTTCATTGCCTTTGAAGTGATGGTCACTGTGTGTGGGTGCAGTCTAATGAGTGATTACTTGCAAGGTGGGTCAGGGGTTCCTTTTCCTGTTAATATCTTTGACTAACTCCCAGTATTTATATATTTGTTCTTATGGATCTAAAAATGCCTTTCTTGTAGTAACATCTGTTGGTAATTAAGAGGTAAATGTCTGAAAGGTATTTAGTAGTGAATGATGTTTCTTAATGTGAACAGAGTTTTGTAATAAATTGCTTTTAATTACCAGAACTGTCTCAGTCCTCCTTGGTAGGAACGAACCTGTGTTTTAATATTATACATCTTCGGGTGAAAGTCCTGAGGTGGCGTAGTTGGCTACCATTTAAACCATATTAGAGTTTTATTAATGTGAACTTCCAGGCTGCTTATCTTAGGAAACACCCTTTTGCTCACCACCTCGCCACATATACATGAAAAATACATTTATAAAGTGAGTACATATACAAATTCAGGTCCAAAACGTTTGTACGCATTTGTCGTAGACACAAAATAGCATAACTAAGTGGATATAAAGCCAGCGCTGGCATTTGAAAAAACTAAAACATTACATCTGAAATTATACATGCAAATACATTTAAAATGATTAAGTCTTAGCCTACTTACAGGTTGTGGCCCAGTAACTGCTGCCTCTGGTTTTAAAGTTGGAACTGCTTCACGTCTTCACCTTTTTTGCATTTTCCGGAGGGAGGGCTTGATGCAAATCTATGGGTTAGTGACGCCTAAAACCCAGCTGTAGTCCCAATTTGAGTCGTTTTGTAGGCATTGAACTTCCTGATTTTTAAAAGACAATATCTCTGCTTACATTGAACTTTCAGCGCTGCAACTTTGCAGATACTGTTCAAGCACCATCAGCAACATTACACACTATTTAAAATGAAAAAAGTGAAATCGCAGTCAACTCCCCCTTTAAATATTCCATGTGACTACAGTGGCTCAAGTATAAGTTATCAAGCGACGAGAATACTTTTTGTGCAAAAAAAACAAACAAAAATAACGACTTTATTCGACTATTCATTTTCTTTCCTTCTGGGAAGAGATTTGTCAGAGGGTTTGATGCTTTTCAGCCTGTTCGATAAGCAGGTGGATTTCACTACGAAGCAAGCAATTCTCAAAGCATTAGAAGAGCGGGTCGGTGAGAAGGATCTGCCGAAACGCGCTCAAGTGGACATGCTGACTATAAAACAGAAAACGCTCGATAACTTTGTCTCGAAGTCCAGCAGAAACTTGGTTTCAATGCTGGGTATACCTGATGCATTCCTGTCTGAAGATCCCGAATCATGGTACAGTAGAGATGATTTCAAAGCAGCGGAGGCAATAATCAATAGTCTGGCGGTAACAAACGACCACGCAGAACATAGTGTTGTGCTCATCCAAGATGCGTCACAATCCGGGCACTTTAGGTGTGAAGAACAGCTGCAGTATGCTCTGCAAGTCATTGAGCAAAACCGAATACAATTTCCAGATGCCAAGAAATCAATGCTGCTTGGTGTTAAGAAACTCTGAACTATTGACTTTGAACTGTGCAAACTGTGAAAAGATGTGCATCATCAGTTAGCTTACAATAGTCAAATGTATGTTGTGTAAGATATATTAAATAATTATTATTATACTCACATTGAACTGTGATCAATAGGTTAGTAATTTGATGCATTCTGCAAACTGTGTATAGTATTGAATACAATGCTCAATGCTAAATGTTTTAGAATAAATAATTTTGCTGTAGAATTGTCTACAAAAACAGTGAACTTTGATGTGCTTGAGCTTTATTTTTTTCTGGGGTGTTTTAGCATAAATGGAAAAACTCTGGGGGGTCAGGCTGCAGAAAAACGAAATAAAAGAAAAAATCCTACACTTAAGGGCCACCTTAATGTGCAGAGTAGGCAACCCCAACACCAAGGTAATGTGATTTACCTGATTTATCCTTCTTTTTTTTTGGCCTTTCAAACATGTAGATTTTTATTCACAGAATTACTAGGCTATTGCCTTTCCTATCCAGTAGGTGGCAGTCCAGGATAAGAAATAGCAGTTCAAGAAAATAACCTAATTAGTAGAAACAACGAAATTAAAGCAGCATAGCCTACAAGTGCAAACGGAAATGTAATGTGTGAAGTTACTGGAATGGAAATAAATTTAACCATCTTCTAAATACTTTTGAAGACCTTTTGTAGACATTACATTATTTTAAATATTAAACTTTTCTTGCAGGCAAATGAATTTAATAAAGAAAACGAACAAAAGTATTCATTCTGAATATTTCATTTATTTTAATCTGAATGATGTGATGATATTGGGGAGGATCTGATATTGGGGATTAGCTGGATTATTTTGAGGGGTCATGACCCCGTACAAATTACGCCCATGCTTGACCTCACTACATTGGCTGCCGGTCAAATATAGAATTGATTTTAAAATTCTATTGTTTGTTTTTATATCTCTTCGTAATGAGGCACCACAGTACTTATCAGATCCGCAACATCCCTACACTCAGCCAAGGTCACTTAGATCAGCTAATTCCGGACAATTGCAAGTTCCCAAGACAAGACTAAAAATTAGAGGTGATCGTGCCTTTTCTGTCATCGGCCCTAAACTATGGAATAGTCCCCTGTTTCATATCAGAACTGCCCCAAATTTACAGACACTAGCTCCGGCTCAGGTGAACCATCTCTGGCCTGGCAGACGTGACGTGAACCATCTCTGGCCAGACCGACGGGACGTGAGCAGTTTCTAACTGGCCAGACGAGACGTGAACAGTCTCTGACTGGGCAGATGGGATGTGAACCATCTCTGACTGGGCAGATGGGATGTGAAAAGTATCTGGCTGGGCAGACATGACATGAACCGTCTATAACTGGGCAGACGGGACGTGAACACTCTCTGGCTGGGCAGATGTGACGCTCTGGAAAAGCAGCGGGCTGCTGGGGCACAGCCTCCGGGCTCTTGGGGATGCTGGAGGTCTTCCTCCTTCTACGCCGTTTCTGATGGTGATGAGCCCGCTCTGGGTTGGACGGAAATGGCGACGGATGGAGCTCTTGGCTGGATATCACCAGCCCAGGGTTGAAGAGGGACCCTAGTAGAGAGTGGCGCCGGGGTTCACTTCTAGCACCTCCTCTCCTGCGACCTGCTATTTATGCGTTGTTTGTAATGTCAATGCATGTTTTTACCTATATGTATTGTTGATTTATTGAATGATTGCTGTATGACTGTTTGATATTTCATTTTATTTGTCTGTTTTTGTTACCGGCCTGGGGACTGCAGATGAAAAGTAGTATTTGTTTACTAATTCTGCCATACATAACCAACGTGCTGTGAGGATAATAAAATATTACATAATCTTACTCCTCATTAAAGGAGCATTTCACCCATTGCAACATTAATCTTTATTGAAAGTGGATCATATATGTAGTCGAAATGTAAAATAATTTTTTTATTTGGTCCCCTCTTGACCGAGAAAAGACAGAAAATAACCAAGGGGCGCATTTGTATTAAGAGACTACAGTTCCCACAATGCCCTGCATTGCACAGCTCCGCAAGCCACACCCACTAACCCACCCACCGGAACAGCGCAAACAGAGAACTCACTCTTCCATCTACAACGCTAACATTAGCTGTCACCAGAGTTTGAAATTCATTTCAAACAAAATGTCTAGTTAGTCAGCTGTGGCGAGCAGGACGATTGAGGGCGAGGGATGTAGGCCGGTGGCTTTCACAAAGGAGCGAATGCATAAAATGGGGAGCGACGACGGCAGATCGAGAGAGAAACAGGCCTGATTTTATGTTGTTTTGTTTCTGTTGTGTGTAACGCTGGCTTACTTTCGTTTTGTATTTGTTCATTTAACTATTAAAATGTTCGCCGGTTCCTGCCTCCTTCTTCCCACAACAAACCCTGTTCACGTTACATTGGCAAACTCATTAGTGAATTACTCCTCGTTTGTATTTATTTCTGTATGGTGAATTACTGCATGATACCTGGATGTCCTGTTAGGCGAAACTATCACAACACAAATGTCCGTGTGCTCGTCTGATTCAGAGATTTCCTCCAGGAGAAATTGCCATCGTTGAAATTCTCTGCAGCAGACGGAGTGTGTCCGTAGGCTGTAGCACGCAGTGAGAGCACAGGCAACAGCAATCCGCCCAGCGCCAGAGTCAGTGCGGGGTCCTGAGACCGACAGGCAGCCGTCTCATGCTCCTCCATCAGCTTCAGCTGCTCTAAGCAGCTGAATTTCAAAACCCTTTTCTTCAATATCATGTTTAATTTCTTCCATCATTATCATAACGTCATATCTCCACAACGCTTGTTAGCTTAGCTTCCAAACAAGATGGTGGATATTGATTTCAGTCTCTGCAAGTGAAGTCCCACCCACTGATCTGTAATATTGGCTGTGTATTGTCGCCACTCTTATTTGTCCTATATACTAATGACTGTCAGAGCAGACATCCAGGTCATCATGTTGTTAAGTTTGCAGACGACTCTGTCATTGTTTCACTTCTAAGTCAGAAAGACTGTGAGCATGGTCCTGTTTTATCAGATTTTGCTGAGTGGTGTGGAACTGCCTTTCTAAACATAAATGTAAACAAAACTAAAGAAGTGTGCATCAACTTTGGCAGGTCACCTGTGTCTCTCCCCTCTGCTCTTATTAACAGCCAGGCTGTGGACCAGGTATAGAACTTACAAATACCTGGGGACATTCATTGACAATAAGTTGCGTTTTGAGTCGCAGGTAGATGCTGTCTGCAAGAAGGCTCATCAACGTATGCATTTTTATCGGAAACTTTGAAATTTCAACCTGGATACTACTTTTATGAAAATGTTTTATTCCTGTTTTATTGAGTCAATTCTTACTTTTTCATTTATCTGTTGGTACGGTTCTCTCTTGGAGAAGCAAAAGAACCGTCTTGATGTTGTCAAAGCGTGTAGTAAGATTGCTGGAATTGCCTTAAATGACCTTAGCGAAGTGAGGAAAGCTAAGGTTATTATTGCTGACCAGTGTTGGTCAAGTTACTTGAAAATAGTAATTAGTTACTGATTACTGATTACTTCTCCAAGAAAGTAATCCAATTACTTTACTGATTACTTATTTTCAAAAGTAATTAGTTACTTTACTAGTTACTTTACTAAGTTACTTTTCAAAAACATGATGCACGACCTGAATACGCTAAAGCAATAGACCTTTCAGCGTTATTCTATTCTTTCTGCATATTCCATCATCTAAAATGTAATCAAATTAACCATTCTCTTTTTTTAAACTTGTTTTATTAGTTTCAATATTTTAACTTTATGCATATTGCATCAAGCAAAAATTAGATGAAATGCAACAGTCTCAGACTAGAAGAGAATTGTTGAACATTTAAACCTATTTTCTGCACATTCCACCATATTTTAATGAAATAAAGACTGTCCTCCTTCTGTTAACTTAAATTTCTACATATTCCAGCATATAAAATAAATATATTTTGAAAAATCCTTCATTTGAATAGATGTAAAAATACAGCAATAAAATCATGAAAGTCGCTCCTGACTGTATTCCTAATTATTAACACTTACGTCTTTTAACAGTAAAGTGCAGAGAGGAGTACAAATTATTTGTTCAAAACAGAAAATGCTGTTGCATGCCGTATTTTGGCTTCAAGTTTGTTTGTATTTTTTCTTTCGGAGTGAAACAGTGGTTATGTCCCATCAGCAAGCATTCCTGTACCGGCTTGCTGCGTTAGTTAACCGCGTGAGACTGTCTTGTGACATGCTCGCTCAGATTTGAGGTAGAATTTTCATTTTGACATTCTCCAACGGGGGTCCAGTTTCTAGATCAGGATGCTCTCAGTAGCCTACGCAAGTCTCTCTCTCTAGCTCTCCTCGTCGTGTGCGCGCTACAGGGTTTGGACTTTGGAACACAGTCTCTCATACACGCTCGCTCTAGATTCCAGGAGATTTGAACTAATTTGCGGTATAACTATTCAATCACAAATGTGGCTCAACGGTTAGATTTATAGATAAACTCATCTTTTTTAGGCATTTGACTGACGGGATGACACTTCAGCGCGAGAAATCGTGGGTGTGTCGTGTGAGCGTGTGTGAGAGTTGGCAGCTCTGCTGCTCTCTCCCGCGCGCTCTAGTCGTCTCTCACTGATGTCGCGGTGCTCTTAAATCATTTTTATTCACGCACGACTCATGTCACGAGACAGTCTGACTAAACAAAATCACGTCTAACTAACGCAGTAACGCAGGCTGTTTACGGGTAAGTAACGGTAATCTAATTACTGTTTTTTCAACTGTAATCCCTTACTTTACTCGTTACTAGAAAAAAGTAATTGGATTACAGTAACGCGTTACTTCTAACGCGTTACTGCCCATCACTGTTGCTGACCCATCTCATCCATTGTGTCAAGAGTTTTTACTGCTTCCTTCAGGGCGTCGTTATAAAGTTCCACGGGGTAACACCAACAGGTTCAAGAAGTCCATGATCCCCAGAGCGATTTTTTTTTTTTTTAAATGAAGAGTGAATGAGTATATTTAAAGTATTGTCCTAGAATGTGTTTGTTTGTGTTGATAGTATGTTGTATGTGACTGCTGGCTGTAAACCAAATTGCCCCATGAGGGATAATAAAGCTTAACTAACTAACTAACTAACTAATAGGCCTGACTTCCCCATATATATATAATATCTTTATTATATTATAAATATCTTTATCCTTTATACTTTACTTAAATTAAGCATTTATAACAGAAAATATCTAAAAATCTGATGATAAAAATCTTACATTACATTGTTTATGGTGTTGACACACTATGGTTGTGACATGCAAAGTATTAACAAGTAGGTATAAAATTATAAGAATATGGGGGTGATAAAGGGGTCCTCAAAGTTTTAGTTGCCTTCAATAATTCCTGATTTTTTATTTAAAAAAAAGGTCTGACGGTGTTGACAAAAACCCAGGACACAAGTTAATCGTCTTAAAACTACATTAAAATCAGTTTTTCAGTTGTAACCTTTGATGCTCATTAAATTAACTACTGAACTACTTACACATAGTAAATATAACATTTAATTTAAAATTACTTTTAATTGTTTTTAAGCTATTGTAATGTAATGACACCTGCTTCCGGACGAGGTTTTTTACAGACACTGGTCACATATCATATTATTTAGAATTAAAAACTTTCATTATCCTTTTTGTGCTTTCATTATCCTTTTAAGAGTATGTGTAAAATTAAGCACATTTTTTACCCACAAACTGTTTTATCTGGTGGACATGTTTTGTCCCTGATCTCAAGAATCACTGATACAATAACTTTATTTATAGTGCACTTTACATGCCTCACATTATGATGCGATGCCTGGCTCAGGATACCGATAATATCACGATACAGCAATTCTGTGATAATCGATATTTTGCTAGACAGTCCTTTAATGATACAGATATCGGTCTAACTATAAAAACAAAAAAGGTTGTGCAGGTTTTCTCTATTTATTCATGTCCACAATGTTAGAAATCAGCACATAAAGTTCATCAGTCTGTAATTTTAAGTAAAATGATTCGTGTTTGTCCGCCACCTACGAAAACCATTTTTGACCCAAGAAAAAAAAACCTATGTGAATGATTTTAATATCATATTGTCTAGTTTCAGAGGTTTTGCATGTAATGAAATTTTGTGAAAATAATATTTTTGTCAGAGTGAGTTAGTATATTGTGTACATTAATTTGGGTACTGGTAAGGAACCTGGCTCATTACACATTGGGACATGACTAGTTCCAAAATGACAAAATTGTGTAAAACGTTACTGCTTGTATTTACAAATGATTTTTTTTATTTAAATAAATAAATATGTATTTCATGATTTATTTATGCTGTTATAATTATTTATAACAGCAGAATGCTGTTTAACGCTATTTAAAGTACAGTACAATAAATACTTTGGTACACAACATTTCAGCTACAAATTAATTAATTAATGGTTGATTATGTTCACCATTCAATGTATGTTAATCCTGAAATATAACTGATTAATGGTATTGGGTGTCATGATGTGGATAAAGTTTGCTTGCGTATTTTTTTCATGCTTCAGAATCTCTGGGAACATTCTGTATTTAAACTAAGTAAAGCGGAACCTCGTTTTGTTATGTAAAGCACTAAAAGTATTGTATAAAACAAGACATTTGAAGTGTAATACATAATATTAAAATGTGTGTGTGTATATATATACAAGTGATGTTTAAGAGTGTGGAGAGACTTGGGAGATTTAGCTTTAACCCTTTTATTTTATTTTACATCAGTTTATGGCTTTAAAAAAATGGCCCAAATGTCAATAATTGTTGAAAGATTATGAAGATATAATGTAAATGTATTTTTAGAAATTTCATACTTGTTTTCAGACTCAAATGAACATTGTCTACATGTTTTAAAATGTGTAAATACTTCAATACTAACACTAGAAATCTGCTTTATAAATGTGCAAATTCTTTGTCACTATTTGCATTTTAGTCTTATTTATATCTGGAATTTATGCCTTTCATTTTAGACAATTTCTGTCATCTCTTTTATTTATTTTTATATCCTCTATGCAAATTGCTATGCACTCTTGCGATTTTAGACAAAGCAGCGTGAGAACAGGACTTTTATTTTGATGTGGTGATGTGACGTTATAAGACTGCGCGCGCTCCTGCATCTGTTGTGATCCGACTGCAAAAGGTTTGTTTTTAAAGCATTTAGTGTTTAAACCGATACAAACCGTTCAATCGACTTTAAGATTGACTATTGTTTATTATTGAATGAAACATAGTAAGACATTTATTTAAAGTGCATCAACACGAGTAATACAAAAGAGGTGCGTCTCGTTTCTCTCATTTTGAATCGGTTCATGATAAACACGAAATCGGTCACTGACGAGTAATGATGAAAACACAAACACAAAGTGAAAATTTAAACAAACCAATAGATGGATCATTTCTGGGATTCTGTAATATTTCAACTTGTTTTTTTTACTACATATAATTCGTTTTCTACCAACCTATTAAATATCTTTTTTTTTAATTTAATTTTTTTGTGTTAGTCCTTTGTATGTCAGGTGGTAATCAACTAGTCAAGCAAGAAATATTTTAATGTTTGTCTTCCCTTATTTTTTTTTTAATCAACGATTGTGACATGGTTGAGAATAATGTGACTGGGTGGAAGTAACTGGTTTGAAGGGACGTATATTGCCTTCAATTTTATATTTGTGAAAAAAAAAAAAAACTCTGAGTCAACCTATTTGAATGCACAGCAATGCTGCTGACATTTCTGACATGGGATGCTTGTTAAAAGTTTGAGTGGACACATTACATCAAATATTCTATTCATAACAATATTGAGTATGATTTCAGTCAGTATATGTTCACTGATTTTTTAAATGAAAATTATTCATAAATGAAGTGAAAACTTTTATTTCATGTTAAGCTTTACAGTATCCTCCCTTGACTATAATAGGCCTTAAAAATATGAACAACAAGTATGATACAACATTCTGCAACAAGTAATTTCTGGTAGATGACATTTCACATAGGTGTAGTCCAAATTATTATAGGCAGAGAATAGTGTGAGTGACACAGTTGAGTTCTGACTGAGGGACGTCACTTTATAGTCTGTTTTTAATCGAATATCTTTTTTTTTTCACAAGAAAGTAGCACAAATAAATATACACAAAATGTTCAGTAATGCAAGTACAAATTCACTCATGTGCCTCAGGGATTTGACAAAATGCTTAGTGTACATTAGTAATAAAATATTATTTTAAGATAAAAAAAAATATATTTTTTGTTCATCATAATGGACATACCAAAGTATTGTGGAAAGCTTTAAAAAGTCTGGGCGGCTGAAACATCACAGAATCTCAGGAATGACCCAGAACGAGGTAGAATCCTCTTGATGCCCAGGAACTTCAGACAGAGAATGTTTGGCACAAGTGGCGATAGATTTGGGATGTATCATCCCATCTTTGAGTGGCACTTGTGTTCAATGATTCCTGTGCGAATGCAAGTGGTTTTGCCTGCATAACAGTGAACATGAGCAGATGATATATAGATCACATACATATACAATACTTTTTGCAAGTAGGGGTGCTATTTTTGGTAGTTTCTGAGCATACATCCAAACTAATGTAGTCCAACATCTAACTAATTTAGGCTAAAGTGGCAAAGATAAAAATCTTGTCATTTATTTTCTTTGTTATTAAAAAAATAAGAACAAAGATACACATTACACAGACAACTTAATATACAAATGAAATAAACACTGCTTTATTTTACAGCTACAGTAGATGTATTTAACAGTAGCATTCAAAGAAATGAAATGAACAAATATGAAAATAAAACACTACATAGACTTTACTGCATGTATTATACATTGATTCTTATTAAAGCTACTATTAAATGTATCAGTCAAGAGCTGTGAGTGATTTCCTCTTTGTGTTTTGTTGTTTTATTACCATAAAAAAATTGTCATCATTTACTCTCTCATATGGAAGAGGATTAGGGCCAAGCAATAATAAAATTCTCAAGATTAAAGTCATCATAATGCAAGATTAATATTGTTAAATTTCGAGAAAAAAAGGTCGAAATACAATCTTGAGAATAAACTCATTAAATATTGAGAATAAAGTTCATGTTTTGAGAAAAAAACCCCAGAATAAACTCATTCAATATTGAGAATAAATTTAGATATTTGAGAAAAAAACTCGTTAAGTTTCGAAGGAAAAAAGTCGAAATACACGCTTGAGAATTATCTCATTAAATATCGAGAATAAAGTCGTGTTTCAGAGAAAAGAAAACTCGATAAAATTTAGAGGAAAAAAAGTCAAAATACAAGCTTGAGAATGAACTCATTAAAT
The DNA here is from genome assembly GCA_030378365.1 of Hybognathus amarus. Taxonomy (NCBI): domain Eukaryota; kingdom Metazoa; phylum Chordata; class Actinopteri; order Cypriniformes; family Leuciscidae; genus Hybognathus; species Hybognathus amarus. The sequence goes on along the minus strand of JAQIUQ010005608.1, from coordinate 66,177 downwards.
ATTGAGAATAAAGTCGTTGTGTTTCAAAGATAAAACTCATTAAATTTCAGGTGGAAAAAAAGTTGAAATACAATCTTGAGAATAAACTCATTAAATATCTTGATATATATTCTCGATATTTAATGAGTTTATTCTCAAGATTGAGTTTAATCTTGCAGTATAATGACTTTAATCTCGAGATGGTTTTATTTTTTTATTATTGCTTGGCCCTAATTCTCTTCCGTACTCTCAAGTTGTTTTAAACCCGAATAAGTTTATTTCTTCTGTTGGAAAGAAGTTATTTTTAATTTTCTGTGTTAACATGCGATGTGAATGTACGTCACGTTGTACAGCATGTTGGAATGAAGGCGCCAGATCTGAAACTAATGCACTGTAAAAAGATACTATGATATTTCTTCAAGAGCAGATTGTGGAGACATTTTAAACATCCACAGTCAAAAATCGTAATATACCTTCTTGCAAGTAATTAATTGTCTAATATTGTACGTTTTTAGTGTAGAATGATGTGTAAATCATTATATTTTTGACGTATTTAGTGCAAGAAGTACAATTAAATCATGGAAAATTTCTTTCTATTTGTATGTAAAATACAAACTTTCTCAAGTGCAGCATCGAGCCACTTATTAGGATATTAGGATAGTACATAAGCTTCCTGAAGAAACATCTCAATGTCTCTGGAACTGAGCAGTAGCATCTGCAGTCAATTAAATGTGATTACAAGTATATATAAATGTCTTGTATCTACATAGGAATGTTCAATAGAAATTGTGCTTTTATTATTTTGAAGTGCTAGTTTTAGTGTTTTTGATCTAATGCACTGAACTAGAGCTGATTGAGTCACACTTAGAGAGTTTGTGTGGATTTATTTTTTTTTCTGTTAACTATTCTCATCTTAAACAGAACAAACACACAGAAAACTCCTGGTGAAAGCGACTGAGATCCATGTGACACACTATTATAAAGATGGCGTTTATTAAAGAGGAGAGTGAAGACCTGAAGATTGAAGAAACGTTCAGAGTGAAACAAGAAGAAACTGAGGAACAAGCAGGTTGGTTTCATTCTCAAACCTGAACTTAGTCATTTAAATTGTGTTCTAGCAGATCTCATGTTCTGAGGAAATGCGAGAGGTCTATTGGCCGGTTTAAATAAGTTTGATGTCACAGTACTGTACAAACCTCTGCTGGGGCTGTTGGTGCGGTGTGCAAACAGACAGAAGCCTAATTTCATGGTCTTCACAATATTTGAAAAATACCATTGTTTAAAAATAGAATTTTGAAGAAAACAAAATGACATGCACGTTTTATTTTTAAAATGTTTTGTCAGTGATGCGCTGAGTCAGACAAATATTTAGTGTGCACAAAAATAAGGCCTATCCATTTCTATTAAATTGTTAAAATGTCTGCCTCATAGTGGAAATTGCATGAAGTTGATGCTTAACGTGAATACGTGATGTGACGGGTAGCCAATGAAGGTCATGAAACAGAGGAGTAATGTGAGCTGAACGCCTGGTGGAGGTGAGATCTTTTGCTGATGAGTTTTGAACATACTGTAATCTTGCAATACGTTTTTTTATTTGGGCAGACCAAGAAATAGAGCATTGCAATAATCTAGATATGATGTGGAAAAAAAAGCACCTAAAACATCTTATGTATGTTTCTGAATACTAAAAGCTGTAGGGCGCCCTTGTGAAGGAAGTCCAAATATGTCTCTCAGAAGTGAAGTAACTTATGATGTTAGAGGTAATCCCCGACACAGCTGAATAAAAAGAAGATAGAAATGCTTTGACTTATTAATTTTGAACACAAAACTGCCACAATATATGGTTTAACTGTGTTCTTCAAGCAATCTCAGATATTTTCATAAGAATAAAGTATAAGGTAATACTAATCAACATAGCATTATTATATATAGAATACTTCAAAAATAATATATTGTCTGCCTTATTCTGTGATGAGCCATTTCAGATCCCTAATAGAATATATTTCAAAATTCACATTGTTATTGATTCAAACTTCGCAGCGCATGCAGAGGGCATTTATTCTCTGAAACATTGTTTATTACATTAGAAAACCCTACGTGAGCAGATATTAAAAGACACGATATTGGTCTAAACATTCTAATATTCATCAAGATTACAGTGAAACAATAAGCATGCTGCATGATTGGCTGTGGCGGAAAACACTATTTTAAGCGGCTGCTTATAGAAAATATCATGTGGAAATGATCCAAAGTGTACCTATGTGCCAGACTGGATGCTAAAAGCATGCAATGCAATATTTTCGACAAGATAATTGCTGCCAAGACCGGTAACGCAGTAAATCTGATAAGCGGACAGACACTTGAGAGTACAAAGTCTTCGACTGCAAGAACTGGAGCGCGTCACAGATGAACCGACACTCAACATATAGGATACTTGCCTCATAGACACGAGAAATAGGCCTATAGACGGTCAAAATATGCACTTTTAAACAAAACTAGGAAATAAATAGTAAATAATTAGAAATAATTAGTTTGATTACCTAATTCATATAACATTAGGCGCGCGCATTCACTACTGCAGGAATGATGAGTCAGCATCGCCATAATCATATTTGTTTCCAGCAGACTTATTAAACACTTGTTCATTAATAAACAATAAAATATATCCTTGCTGTTGTTTCCCGACACATCCATAATCATTAGGATACTGTTGCCAGTGCTTTGCGGCAAGCTTCACGTGTGCTGAGCGCAAGAGCATAAATCCCGCCCAGAAGCTTATAGTTAATATAATTCTCACAATACATATCGTTTTAAAGCTGCTTTGCAGAAAATGCACGTTTCTAAATTACAATTTAGAGTGATGATCTGTTATCAGAGGTGACAGTGTAATGCATTTCAATTAATTTTCATTCAGTTTCATTGTTAAATAATGCATTAAGATAAGGCAGAAACAATGAGCTCATTGAAGTAAAGAATACATGTTGTTAAATTATTAGGAAACATAGAAAACTTTAGCATTGGTGCTTTTTTACATACTCAAAATATGAGTGGGAAAACAGTCAACAAACTGAAAAATTCAGGTATCGTTCAGTAACCGGTATCGAAGTCAGGTATCGGTATCTGAACATTTTGTTACTGATACCCAGCCCTATTGGGAAATGTCCTACAGAAAGTTTGCAGTATTGTGAAGAGCACCAGAGTAGCTAGGTTAAATGTTGTGTGAAGGAGGTGGCGGGAGCCGGCGAATGTTCGAAGACTTAAAATGAACAAATACTAAACGAAAGTAAAGGCAGCAGTCCCTTAGCGGACGGCTGCTGCCACATAAAACAGAAACAAAACATCAAATAAAATCCGAGCCTGGCCTCTCGTCCTTCACCGTTGTTGCACTTCCTTGAGAGATATGAGACCCCGGTGCAGGTGTCGCTCATTATCAATCAAGCCACCAGCCTTGCGCCATTCTCCCACTGCCCTGAGTCTCGTCCTCCTCGCCACATGCGGTTCTCATCTGTGTCCCTCGAGGTCCCCTTTCCTGCAAAGTTTAGTACTTGCATGTCCTGCATTTAGCTTTCAATAATGCACTAGACCTTGATTGGCATAAACAGTTGGGTTTAATTGGAGCAAAACTCTGCGGGAAATGGGGTTTCAAGGGCAGAGTTTCTAGTTTAGTTTTAGTTTATAGTTTATTTTGAACATGTAGAAAACATAAAATAAAATAAAATATACAAACATGAATTCATGTATAAAATAATAGTTATATAAGGTAATGTGCTTCTCAGCACAAACTTCCAAAATTAATATAGGTTATTCAAATTAGCAATTCCCATGTCCAAAAAGGAGTAGGAAGAAGTTCATTATAAACTTTTCAGGTCCTACCCCTTTCTCTATTTTTTCCATCTAGTTAATTACAAAATAATTTAACACTTCTCTTATACATACTTCTTTACATAAACTGTATATCAACTTACCTACTGTTCACATAAACCCATACATTCACATAGAACCAAATGCATACTTACATACATGCAATACTATGCTATTGTGCAATACTAACACCTCAAGGCCTTTTCATATTCATTTAATATCTTCAGTTTAAATAGTTTTTTAAATTTACTCATAGTTGTACATGATTTCAACTCATCACTGCAGCTGTTCCATATGTTCACTCCTTTTGTAGTGATGCAGTGATATTTAGAATTTGTTCTAATTTGTTTCTTTTTAAATACAGATGTTCCTCTTAAGTAATGTTTGCTCTCTCTCATTTGAAACAACCCCTGAATACTGGTCGATAGCTGTTGATTATTTATTTTATACATGATTTGTGCAGTTTTAAAATCAACAATATCTCTAAATTTTAAAGCTTTTAATCTAATAAACAATGGAGTAGTTGGTGCTCTATAATTGGTTTTATTAACAATTCTTATAGCTTTCTTTTGAAGTATAAATATGGATTCAGTGTTCGTTTTGTAAGTGTTTCCCCAAACTTCCAAACAATAGGAAATGTATGGAAGAATGAAGGAACAATACAACATATACAATGTTTGTTGATTTAATAAGTAATTGATTTTACACAATATAGCAATTGATTTGGATATTTTTGCCGTGATATAATGTATATGTGGCTTCCAACATAATTTTTCATCGATAATTACTCCCAGAAATTTTAGTTCTTTTACTCTTTCTATTTCAATTTCATTTATCATAAGTTTTTTATTTGTATTTGTAGCACGAATTGCCAAAAATGATAAATTTCGTTTTACTTAAATTCAGTGTTAATTTATTTGCATCAAACCAGCTCTTTATCTTTTTTAATTCATTTTCCCCTGTATTCAAGAGTTGCTGCAGATTTTCTCCAGAACAAATTAAACTAGTATCATCAGCAAATAAAATGGTTTTCAGTGTTTTTGATACCTCCCATACATTATTTATATACAAATTAAATAACACTGGTCCCAACACTGACCCCTGGGGAACCCCACATGTAATTGTCTTTAACTTTGAATTATGGTTTTGCAATTCCACATATTGTTGTCGATTATGTAAGTAACTATTTAGCCAAGTAAGTGCAATCCCCCTAATTCCATATTTGTGTAATTTCATAAGCAATAAATTGTGGTCTACCGTATCAAATGCCTTCTTAAGATCCAAAAATATCCCCACTGCATATTGTTTTTGTTCTATTGCTTTTGTTATTTCGTCCACAAAATGAATAAGTGCATGTGAAGTTGTCCTATTTGCCCTGAAACCATATTGCTGATCACACAGTATATTATGCTTAGTAATGAAATCATCAAGCCTTTTAGCGAATATTTTTTCTAGTATTTTTGAAAATTGGGAGAGCAGAGAAACAGGTCTGTAATTTGAAAGTGTGTGTTTCCCATCAGCCTTATATACAGGTATCACTTTTGCCACTTTCATTTGATCTGGAAAGACTCCAGTTTTCAGAGAAAGATTACATACATGCTTTAGAGGTTTAGCAACACAACCGATAATACTTTTTACCATAAACATGTCAATTCCATTCCAATCAGTTGACTTTTTACTCTTAAATGTTTCAACAATCTCTATAATTTCTTTTTCATCTGTTTCCTTGACGAACATAGAATCAAGAATATTTGCATTCTTGCTTAGCACCTCATTGACACTGACAGTCTTTGCAAACTCCTCAGCCAAACCAGGACCAACTCCAACAAAAAAATCATTAAATTCATTTGCAGCTAAGGTCATATCCTTAACTTCTATATTGTTTTTTGTCAGAAAAAAATTAGTGTCTTCAGTTTTGTCTTTTTTATTCTTAATAATTTCGTTCAGCACCTTCCAGGTGTTTCTTATGTGGCTTCTATTTTCCTCCAGTAGTTTACTATAATAAGTCTTTTTACTGTTTCTCATGATTCTGGTTAGTTTATTTTTATATTTCTTATATTTATTTTCTGATTCTTTTGTCCTATTCTTTAGAAACTCTTTATATAATAAATTTTTCTTCTTACATGCATTTAATATCCCATTAGTTATCCACGGTTTTTTATCAGATTTCAGTTTTACTTCTTTTTTTACTACAGGACATTTTTTTTCATAAAGTGATGTTACTCTATTCAAAAATGATTCATAGGCTTTATTCACATTATCTACGTACACTTCGCCCCAGTCTTGTTTCATTAACTCCTCTTTTAATATATTGATATTTTCTTGAGTTCTGTATCGGGTCATTGTGTATATTTTGTCGTCTTTCTTGGTCCTAGTGTAGCTATGTATGTTTGCGAAAACTGGCAAATGGTCACTGACGTCATTAATTATAAGTCCACTTTCAACTTTATAGTCAATGACGTTGGTAAATATATTATCAATTAATGTAGCACTATCTGTTGTAATTCTCGTTGGTCGGGTGATTGAGGGATATAAACCAGTACTATACATCAGATTAATAAACTCTGTTGTTTTAGTATGTTCATGTGGGTTGAGCAAATCAATATTGAAGTCTCCACAGATAAAAACCATTTTTTTGTTATTACTATTACTGAATATTTCTGTTATTTTTCCCTTAAACATGTCAATATTTGATCCTGGTTTCCTATAAATGCAACTAATTAGAATGTTCTTAGATTTTTCCATTTCAATCTGTACTGTAATGCATTCCATGATTTTATCTAAAACAAAAGACATTTTATTAACTATTTTACACTGATATCTTTGGTCAATATATAATGCAACCCCCCCACCTTTGGATTGTTTCCTGTTGATGATAAACAGTTCATATCCCTCAATCTCAACCAAATCATGATGTTCTTCCGTAAGCCAAGTTTCTGTTATTGCTATTGCTGTGAATTTATTTTCCACTTGTTTTAGGCACTGTTTAATTTTTGAAAAGTTTTTGCTAAGGCTCCTGCTGTTAAAATGTATAATTGATATTGTGCCGTCCATTTTTATGTATTCTTTGAACTGCTCAACTGTATAATATTCACACTGGCTGGGAGAACCAATATAAAAGTTATTATCTGGGTCAATGTCATTTTCAATATCTTGTGGTTTATGTTCTGTATATTTGAAAGTTTCCAAGTTCAGCTGTTCAAATTTAGCAGATGAGTTTCTGTCCGAGTTTTCCATAGTCATTGCTTATGTTAAGATCAGTTCAGTTTATATTCAGATAACGTTACCTTATGTGGATCTATGTTGCTCTCCATTCATTCCTTTCTTCGAACTTATCCAGCTCAGTAATGTCCCTGATGAGAAGCACTTTCGCTGTCTCAGGTGTAGACCCATGTAATTTGATGAATATTTTGCAATTTCTTACCCATGTTGCTTGGATCTTGTTTTGTTTTCTGAGTATGCGTGCCTTCTTGGCGATGTCAGCATTTTTCTTGGTAAGGTGGTCGTTGATGTATACTTCGGTGCCTTTTAATTTCCTTCCCTGTCTGAGGAGTGCAGACTTTTTCTTTCTGTTCGTGAACCGGATTATTACCAATGGAGTGGCCATTTTGTTTTTGCTCGGCAGGGTATGACAAGCCTCAATATCCTTGCTGTCAACATAAATGTCTTTGCTGTCCAAAAAGCAAATCACCTGTTGCTCCAGCGACTCCTTCTCCTCCTCAGAGGCTTCACTCATTCCGGCAGCAGTATGCCCAGCATCTGCAGCCACCCTGGCATAGTTCCGGTGTTTGGTTCTCAGGCCACTGATAACCACATCGTTAATTCTGGAGATTGCTCGAGGTCAGCAACTCGAGTCTCCAGAACAGCGATCTTTCGGTCCTTCTCCCATGCTTTGCCTCTTTAGCGTCTGTATTTCCCCCATCAGATCCATGATTTTCTTTTGTTGCTCTGCTACGGTTGAATCTCCGCTGACAAGAAGTCCAGAGATTTCTTGATCTCCTCCACCTCGTCGGGTAGGATATTTTTCTTTGGAGGCATAATCTTGATTGTAGTGATCTTTTGGATAAATATCGCTTGGGAAATCGTAGTTATTAACCCAGCCCTGTCCGGCGTTTGAGAGAACTTAAGAAATGTCTGGCAGGTTTGAACACCTCTGGTACAGGATCTAGCATACAATACGTGTTGTTGATTTTAATGCCTGTATTATTGTGCTATTAAACTGGGGTTAACTTTTATTTGTTTGTTTTTCCACCATAGACTTAATGGGAATGAAAGAGGAGAAAGAAGTACTCAATGAAATTGAAGAGAAAGATCAATATGAGAATCTTCAAGATCAAAATGATAATCTTGATGATTTCATAACTGGAGAAAAATCTTTTAGTTGTTCACAGACTGAAAACACTTCCACATCGAAAAAAAGCCCAAAAGACAGGAACTAGAAGATATTCCCCTTACTTTCGGTTTTGGAAAGAATTTCAATCAGCAAGGAAACCTTAAAGTCCACATGAGAATTCACACTGGAGAGAAGCCTTTTACTTGTGAACAGTGTGGAAAGAGTTTCACTCAAAAAAGGAAACTTTAACCGGCACAAGAGAATTCACACTGGAGAAAAACCTTACAAGTGCCAACAGTGTGGAGACTGTTTTGGTCAACATGGAAACCTAAAAGTTCACATGAGAATTCACACTGGAGAGAACCCTTACACTTGTCATCAGTGTGGAAAGAGATTTGCCCAACTTGGAAACCTTAAAGTCCACATGAGAATTCACACTGGGAGACCCCTTTTACCTGCCAACAGTGTGGAAAGAGTTTCACTCGTAAAATAAGTCTAGACAGGCACATAAGAATTCACACGGAGAAAAGCCTCACAAATGTCCTCAGTGTGGAGCAAGTTTCACTCTAAAAGGAAACTTTATCAGGCACATGAGAATTCACACTGGAGAGAAGCCTTACACATGCCCTCAGTGTGGAGACAGTTTTACTCAACATGGAAACCTTAACATTCACATGAGAACTCACACTGGGAGAGCCCTTATATATGTCCTCAATGTGGAAAGAGATTTGCCCAACATGGAAACCTTACTGTCCACATGAAAACTCACACTGGAGAACCCTTTTACGTGCCCAGAATGTGGAAAAAGTTTCACTGCAAATAAGTCTTGTCAGGCACATACGAATTCACACGGGAGAAAAGCCTTACACATGCCCTCAGTGTGGAAAGAGTTTCCATCAACATGGAAATCTTACAGTCCACATGAGAGTTCACACTAGAAAGTGTCCCTTCACCTGCCAACAGTGTGGACAAAGTTTCAATCATAAAGGAAGCCTTAACAGGCACATGAGAATTCACACTGGAGAGAAGCCTTACACATGTCAACAATGTGGAGAGAGTTTTCTCAACGTGTACCCCTTAAAGTCCACATGAGAATTCACACTGGAGACAACCCTAACAAATGCCGACAATGTGGAGAGAGTTTTGCTCTAAGAGGAAACCTTAAAGTCCATATGAGAGTACACAATGGAGAGAGTACCTTCACCTGCCAACAGTGTGGAAGAAGTTTCAAGAGAAAAGGACACCTTAATTACCACATGAGAATTCACACTGGAGAGAAGCCTTACACCTGCCAACAGTGTGGAAAAAGTTTCACTCATAAAGGAAGCCTTAACTGGCACATGAAAATTCACACAGGAAAAGAGCCTTTCACCTGCCAACAAATTGTGGAAGAAGTTATGTTTAAAAAGGAACCTTTAACGGGCACAGCAGAAATCACACCAGATAATTTAAGCCTTAAACCTGCCAACAGTGTTGAGAGAGTTTTATTGAACACGGAAACCTAGAGACCACATGAGAATTTACAACAAATAGAACCGTTACACATGCCCTCAGTGCGGAATACATTGTCAATTAAAAAAAAAATTACTTAAGCTGCCGTCGGCAACATTCTTTTGATCATATTCAGTGAAATCGACACTACAATCTGACAGAACAACATAAACAAAGTGGTTTTAGAAAAAAACCGAGCTTCTAACTCCACCTGGAGCGCGTTATTTGTTTTGCAAAAATCCCCCACTCCAATCAGCGGGGGGGGGGGTGATATGACTGTCAATCACAGGTCGTGCACATGCCACCTCTCGCCCAAGTTACAGTCGGATCAGCATTTTGAAAGGTGGAGATTTACGTGATTTATTTGGGTTCAAGCTGGATGCAGAGCTTGCAACATTTCTTCTCAACAGGTAATTGCGCTTTATCAACCAGTTACTTTATGTCTCAGTGTTACGTTAGTAATCTAAGTAGCCTATGTTTGCCCAAATGTGTTGGTATGGATGGCTTACGTTAGCACTTGTTGGGCAGGTTTGTTAGCTTTGTTTGCACTGAAATCCGTGTGAACGTGACGTTAGGTGTATAAACATGTCCAGATGAAGGAATACAGTTTGGCTTTTTGGAAGAATGTTGATGGATGCTGATGAGACGGGCGCGTTCACAGAAAAGCTGGTGCACACTTACCGACGAGCACGAACTCTGTGGTAGGGTATTCGTTGATTGTGGGGAGGGGCATGAGAGTTGTGAACATTCAAAATTTTGCCTAAGTCCACTCAATCTGCCAGACTTGCCGACTGCAGCTTTAACAGGCACATGGGAAAATGTACCACATTATGGAGGAAACCCTGAGTACCACATTATGATTCACTCAAGAGAGATCTATTTTAAATGTCATCCGTTTGGAATGAGTTTTCATTTTGCAACATCGATGCTGGTATTGAACTGAATTGGATCAACATTAAACCGATTCTAACTGAAAACATTGATGTCTTGTATAGAAATGAATTGTCTCCATAGAGTTTCCATAGTTGATTCTGCCCTTTTCTTTATCTCTGCGAACCTGCTTTGATGGAATCCATATTGTAGAAAGCTCTAAATAAGTAAAGGTGACTTGACAAACATTCATACTGGGAGAGAATTAATTTACCAGTTGTCAAGACCTTGATATATTCAGTTATTTTTCATTCTTCTCTTAGGGGTAAAAAGAAGTTGGAAATGCGACTGGGAGTTGCATTTAGATAAATATGTAAATATACACAGCAAGTAGTCCTTTAAGCCGCACTGTACCACCGAAGGGCATTTGTTTCTTTTATATCAATTATTCTAATCTTCTGAAATGATATACTATTTGAAAGATGAAAACCTTAAGATTCAATCTCATAAATTGATTATTCCTTATTATGCAAGTAATACCTTGAGGAAAGCTCTTTGGAAAATGTACAACCATCAATAGGGAGTTTTGGGAACACAGGAGCATCTGGGTGTTTCATGTTTTTCTTTGGTCACAGGAGGACCAAATCTGGAGTCCACCAAAGACAATGGCATCATGTAACAAGCCCGGATTGCTAATGTACACATCTATAAATGCAGCCTTGGCATCGCAGGATTCCTGCAGTATGATAAAAAAAAACTACTGTGACCCTGTAGGACGCTCCACAGGCAAGCCAGTAAACTGTGACCAGCACTTCAACTTCATGGATGGGGCAACATCTGGACCAGCATGTTGATGCTGTTTCTGAAGGGTGGTTTTAAATTTTCTCCAGAAAATAAATTGACTAGTCACTTGATCATTGATCTGGGAACGGGACTTTGTTCCTGTAAAATAAATAAATAATAATAGGATGTTTTTAACATTGTTGTTGTAGTATGCATTTATTTTATATTTATTTTATATTTAATAATTTTTAAAGCAAATATTTATTTAACTGTATTGTTAATGTATTTTTTGAAATTGTAGAAATCTGCCAGAATTACATTTTCCTCCAACTGTTAAGTGCATTATGTAAGAATGACATGTTTGAAATGGGCACGGGATTTCCAAATTCAAAATATCAGAAATCGTTGTTTCCCTGCCACCTCCTCCTTAGATGGCTTATTGGGTGCCAGGTGAGGAGTGTGAGGGAAGTTTGATTGATTTTTAAGCTCTTTTTTTATCTACACTTTATGGCTTTTTCTCACCCTAGTCATTCATTAAGTATAAACTGATGAGAATAGTTGCTTTTTGTAGCCTAGTATTTGCATCCATTTGTGGAGTTTAAACATGGCCTCACCTCTTAATGAGGAAACGCCGGTTTGTTCCATTGGAAATGGATGCAAATGTTTTCCTGATCAAATTTGCACGGTGGAAGATGTTCTTATGGCCATGGGAGACGTTATTGGCCATGATAAGATAATTTCGGCGTCTAGAATGAACAAGGCCTTTGTTGTGTTTTTGGAGGAAGAAAAGTTAGTGAACGTGCTTGTGGAGAATGGGATTGTGATATCGGACTAAAAAATTGAGATTACAAACCGAAAATCGAATTGACGAGACTAAGGATAAAAGCCCAACTATCAGTGGATGTTTGGACCAATCCCTCGTGAATACGCCGGCTTCAGAAGTGCAGGAGGAGTCTGACGAGTCAGTGTCAAGACCAGAGGTGAGTGAACCTTCCTTGCCGATAGTGCTGGGTGTTTCAGAAGGTGCTGATCATAGTCTTACAGGTCGTAATGATATGGATATTGAAAAGGCAAGTGGAAGTGGTTTACAGCTTGTTGAGATGGAGGATAACGTGGCTGTTGATGAATCAAGAGATGATAGTGATAGTGCTTCAGAGGTTTCTGAATTTGAGTTGAGCCAATCTTCTGGAGACTTGTATACTGCGGTAGAAATTAATGATTTTCTGGATCATACAAAAGGACAGAAAGTGGATGTTATGAAGTTTTTTCCTGATGCTGTTAAATTTTTGAAGTCAGTCACGCATGTTCAGAAAAGTGTAGGTTGTGATGTTCTATCAAAACAAAAAAGATTTCGGTTAAGAAAACTGGCTACAGTAGTTCGTAAAAGTTTACGAGGAAGGAAATGCAATAAATAGGTTCACATGGTTATGGGTGCTGCTCTCATCTATTTTCTTCTCTGTCTGTTTTCTTTCTTGGTTTTTACCCCTTCTTTAATATGCATATTTTAAGATATAGTTCTTTAAACGTAAATGGGGCAAGGAATAGAGAAAAACAAGGTTTATTAAATGAGTTTCTTAAGCTTAAAGCCTCACATGTAACCTTTTTACAAGAAACTCATAGTGATGAGGGTAATGAGACGGATTGGGGATTGGGTTGGGAGGGCAGTTACTCTTTAAGCCATGGTACGAATTTAAGTGCTGGGGTAGCCATTCTTTTTTCACCAAACCTAAATATTGATATTTTGTCAAAGGTGGAATTAGAAAAAGGTCGCCTTCTTGTTGTTAAGGCAAAAATTGATGAATACAATTTTGTATTTGTTAATATTTATGCCCCAAACAGAAGTGTAGATAGAATAATTCTATTGAAGAAACTAGCGATTATTTGAAAACAGTAAATACAGACGACTTTCTAATATTAGGAGGTGACTGGAATAATACAGTTGATTTTACCATGGATAGGAATAATACTGAACCAGATTATGAATCCTCTGCTTTTTAAAAAAATATTCTCATTCAAAATGATTTGTTGGACGTTTGGAGAGAGAGGAATGTAAAAGTTAAGCAGTATACTTGGATTAAAGTTTCACAAGAGAGAATAAGTGCAGCTAGTTTAGATCGATTTTATGTTTGTAAAAAAACTAATAATAGGATTGTGGCTGCAAATATTGTACCTTGTAGTTTTTCAGACCATCATTTTGTTGCATGCAATTTGACTTTGTCACAGACTCAGAGCAAAAGTCCTTATTGGAAATTGAATGTGCGTTTGTTACAGGAGAAAGACTTTTTTGAGAGATTTAATTTTTTTTGGGAGTATTGGGTTTCTCAGAAAGGTGAATACGAAAATCTAATTCAGTGGTGGGAATTGGGTAAAACATAAATTAAAATTTTTTGTCAGCAGTTTTCTTATTTTTCTACCATAAAGATGAAGCAAAAAATCAGTGAATTAGAGAAGGAAATAGAACAAATTACATCTAATATGGTGCAGCAACCAGATACAGTGATGGCTGAGAATTTGTGTGAGAAGAGGAGTTCTCTTAAGTCTCTATTACAAGTGCAAGCTAAAGGAGCACTTATAAGGTCACGTTTTTTGTCAGCTCACGACATGGATGCACCAACTGCGTATTTTTTTAATCTTGAAAAAGTTTCAAATAAACAGACTGTGATGCATTGTCTGACATCCCCAGATGGGTCTAAAACATCCGACCCAAAAAAGATGAGGAAAATTGCTGTGGACTTTTATTCAGATCTTTTAGAGCTGAAGTGTGTGACTCACAGAGTACCTCGGACTTGTTACAAAATCTTCCAACTATTAGTGGAAAACAACGTGCAAGTTTGGACAGTATTTTCTCTTTTCAAGAACTGACTGAAGCTGTGCAACAGATGAAACCCGGCCGTGCACCAGGTATTGATGGCCTGCCGGTGGAATTCTATAAAGTCATGTGGGGAATTATAGGTGAAGACTTTTACAAGGTTGTACAGAAATGTTATGAAGAGCAAAGACTTCCTAAGAGCTGTCAGAGGGCTGTCCTTGCTCTTATTCCTAAAAAGGAGACATTAGTCTCTTAAAGAACTGGAGACCTGTTTCTATTCTCACTAATGACTATAAAATATTGGCAAAAGTTTTGGTGAATAGGTTGAAGTGTGTTTTGAGTGATATTATTCACAAGGATCAATCATATTGTATTCCAGATAGAACTATTTATGATAATATATTTTTGGTAAGAGATTTACTAGATTATTGTAAACTAAATGGAATTAACCTAGGCCTTCTATCTTTAGACCAAGAGAAGGCATTTGATCGTGTAGATCATGATTATTTATTCAAAACTTTAGAAGCTTTTGGTTGTGGAGATATTTTTCTTTCTTGGATTAAGAATTTGTATAAAAATGCTTCATGTTTAGTGAAAATTGGAGGAGATCTAAGTTCACAATACGAATGCAAAGGGGAATCAGACAGGGATGTCCCCTGTCTGGTCAGTTGTATGCATTAGCAGTTGAACCTTTGTTGTGTTTATTAAGAAAAAAGTGTCTGGTGTTTGTGTTGGAAACAGTATTTATAATGCAATTAAGTTGACGGCTTATGCAGATGACATTACTGTATTTGTTAAGAACCAAGGGGATGTAAACTCAATCAAGAACTGCCTTTGTTTATATGAAAAAGCATCATCTGCTAAGTTAAATTGGAGTAAAACTGAGGCTTTGTGGTGTGATGGACATTCAACAGAGGTATTACCTGTTATTTCTGATAATGTAAAATGGGGAAAATTTGGACTAAAATTTTTAGGGATTTATTTAGGAAATGAAGAGTTTCAAAAAAAGAATTGGGAGAATGTAAAGGATAAAGTATGTGCTAAGTTATCTAAATGGAGCTGGTTGCTACCTCAACTATCATATAGGGGAAGAGTGCTGGTGATTAACAATCTAGTGGCATCCACCCTGTGGCACAGGCTTAATGTTTTGGACCCACCAATGGATTTTTTTGTGGATATTCAGAGACTTCTTGTTAATTTTTTCTGGTCTGGAAGGCACTGGCTGAAAGAAGCTATACTGTATCTACCAGTCCAGGAAGGAGGTCAAGGTTTAATCGAAGTTAAGTCCAGGTATACTGCATTTCGTCTAAAGACTGTCCAGAGGTTTCTGTATCATCGAGACCAAAACTGGATGGAAGTGGCGTGTGCCCTCTTGAAGAGGGTTGGCCGTCTGGGTCTCTGACTGACATCTGTTTTTAATGGACTTAAAGAATATGGACCTTAATGGACTTACACCTTTTATGCTTCTGCTTTACAAGTGTGGCAGTATTTGTCTGTGGGAAGAGTAAACGTCTAGGGTGTGGAAGATTCTTTATTTTTTAACGGACTGTTGCCTATTGAATTTCTGAATTCAGGTACTCTACGCACTAATCTGATAAAAGCTGGCATATGTAAAATTGGACATTTAAAAGATGGCAACCAGTGGATTACAGCGGAAGAGCTGCATCTTAAAACAGACATCCGGTCTCTTCGAATACTTCAAAGACTGCTGGAAGAGATAAAGAATCTTTTCAGTCTTCAACCATTACACCTGGAGAGTTTTGATGGACTGTTCCCTGAAATACATGTGACTGCTGAAGTGGGAGATTGGGAGGAGACTGAAGGGAGTTTTTTTGATGTGGGGAACAGAAGGCCTGTTGTGTAAGCCCGATGGAGGGCTAGGTTATCAGATAAGCTTTGGAGTTGCATACAACTTTGAAATGAATTCTTTTTTTATTATTATTTATTTATTTATTTTTTAGTTGGAAGTTTTTCTTTAAAGAAGAATTGAATATTTTAAGTCTTTCATGTAAAATAAAATGTAATTTAAAAGTCAAAAAGTCTCTCTCTCTCTCTCTCTCTCTCTCTCTCTCTCTCTCTCTCTCTCTCTCTCTCTCTCTCTCTCTGTGTTTATGAAAGAAAGAAAAATAAATTCAAACCAGTTGTTTTTTTTGTGTGCATACAAAATAGTTTTGTTGTTAAATTAGGTAAATATATTTTACTAAAGCCACCTACAAAATATAACTTCACATTCACTTGATATTGACCTATGACATCCTAAAACTTTGTTTTTTGTATGTACATTTATTTCCAGTTAAATTTTTGAACGCACTATACAGGACTTTTATATTGGTCTGGTGGTGCTGATGTCATAAGGCTGCGCCTTACCCCGGTGTTGGCTGAAGAAAGGTTTGTGTTTTGAGCATTTAAAGGGTTTAAACCGATACAAAGCATTCAGTCTAGTTTTGGATGTAAAATAAATTACACATGGTAACATTACAATAAGTTTACATTATTTAACTACTTTAGTTAACAAGAATTAAGAATTAGTTACTACAATACTGCTACAGCATTTATTAATCTTAGTTAATGTTAATTTCAACATTTACTAATACATTAATAAATTCATTTATTTGTTAACATTAGTTAATGCAATGTGAAATAACATACACATACAATGTCTGACTGTATTTTTTACTAACTTTATCAAAGATTAAATACAGCAATACATGTATTCCTCTTTTTTTAATGTTAGTTAATACATTAACTAATGTTAACAAATTAGACTTTATTGTAAAGTGTTACCTATGTTATTGAATCTGACATTGTAATGCATTATAAGCACATGTGTAACAGAAAAGTTGAGTCTCATTTTTCTCCCTGTAACAGGAATCAGTTTATTGGTAAATGTGAATTCGGTAAATTGAAAATTGTTTTCCAAAATGACTCAGTGATTTGAATTGATTTAATCACTGCTCATTAACCACACATGCCGGTCTAAACAATAATTAGGCCATTAAATGGATAGTTCACCCAAAAATGAAAATTATGTCATTTTCTCACCCTCATTTTGTTTCCAAAACCTGTAAAATCTTTATCTTCGAAACACAAATTAAGATATATTTGATGAAATCTGATGGATTTCTGTCTATCTATTGGGAGCAATGCATTTACACATTCATGGTCCAAAATGATAGGAAAAACATCTTTAAAGTAATCCATGTGATCCATGATTTTACCTCATAAACATAACTTAAACATGAAACACAATTTACCATAAACTTATATTCACAAACTAATATTATCCAAAGCTCATTCACAGAATAAATTCCTGTCTTGAGTTCGACAACACGCATTTGTCGTGGTGCTCCATCTACTGGATTGCAGGTCAATATTTTCGTAAATTAAGTTTTAATTGTTTTTTGTGTGCAAACAAAGCACTTATGTCACTTCATAAAATTGAGGTTAACCCACTGGAGTCACATAGATTACTTACTTTCCTGTCATTCTGGACCTTGAATGTGGACCTAATTTGCATTCCTCCCAATGGAGGGGCTCTCGAATTTCATCAACAATATCTTCATTGTATTCTTTACATTTGTATTGTATCTATACATTTGTATTCTGAAGATAAACATAGGTCTTGCGGTTACTTACGGGTAAGTAATTAATGACAGAATTCTCATTTTTGTGTGAACTAACCCATTAACTCTTATTCTGACTCGCTCCCTAACTAGTACGCTGACTACTAAACTCAGGAGCTGATTGAGACACACCCAGAGATTTATTGTGGACTAATTTTTCTTTCTGTTAATTCATACAGAAAAACACCTGGTGAAGCGACTGAGATCAGTGTAAAACACTATTATAAAAATGCTGTTTATTAAAGAGGAGAGTGAAGACATGAAGATTGAAGAAGTATTCAGTGTGAAACAAGAAGAAACTGAGGAACAAACAGGTTTGTTTCATTCTCAGAAGCTGAACTCAGTCATTTGATCCGTATTAAAAATACTGATCTGTGTATGACATCAAAGTACCGTGAGAGGGATTAGAGAATGATTATGCTTTTTATTGGATCTTGCTGTACTTTGATGTCATTCACTGATCAGTCTGCACTGCACTTCAAGTAGAACACACCTAAATACTAACGCTGCCTTCAAGGTAACCTGAGAAGATCCTACTTCCAGTTGGGCATTTGTTTTTACGACATGTATTAATCAATCACACGAAGTTATAAATCGATCACACCAAGTAATAACTTAACACAAAGTTGCAGTGGTCTGATAAAAAGTACTTAAACCTGGTATCTGTCCACAAATGCCAACATGCCTCTAGTTCTATTTTGAGGGGACATGGACAGATGGGAACCAAATATGCCCTGGAATGGAAATCAATTTAAGGCGGGAAAATTATACAAATATGTTTAAGTAAGAGCTAATCGAACACTGATGAAAATATTTCTTCAGAATAAATTACTTTTACAACAACAAAAAATTATTTACTGAGAAGTATCTTTTTTACTTGGACAAGTACATGACCCTGGTTGTAGCAATGATCAGATGCCAAAAACTTTAATAGGCACAGTTTCTGTACTACGATAGGGTTTAAATCTTAACAGAATTTGTACATGTGTCAAATTGGTAACCCCTGGTAAAGAGGTTCTCAGATTACACGTAACACCTCTTTCAGTAGCACAGTGGGTATAGGCCAGGGATGTTTGAAGGGCCACCATCTACTGTTGCTCCAAATTCAATTTAGAGACACATGAACCAGCTAATCAATGTCTTTAGGCAACTTCCGAAACTTCTGGCAGGTGTATAGGGGCAAGTTGGAGCTAAACTCTGTAAGGCAGTGGTTCCAGGAGAAGGTGTGGATACCCCTGGTATAGGATCTAGCATATAGGTTGTTGCATTATACATACCTGCAAACGTGTCGACTTTCGGCGAAAATCGCCGTTTCTTGGTCAATTGGGTCATTTACGTGAATCACGTAGAACCGGAGAAGTTTTTTATTTGGGGGTGGAGGGGGGGTTAGGTGCGCAGAGACAAGGGCGCGATATCGAACAGTGGAGACATAAAAACATCCGTCATTTTGTTCATACAGGACAACGTTCAGTCTGCAGAGTGTTTACTTATATTTGTGTAGGCCTATACTTGCATTAAAACACAGTTTTAAGAGCAAAACATATGTAGCCAACCCCTGTTTAAAACAGTCCGTGACGTGTGTTGTAACGTCTGCCAATGCAGAGAAAGACAGTGCAAACGAACAGGTAGTTCCACGAGTCCTTTTATAGTTGCTTTCTTTCAGTTAAGCACACTGTTCACATACATGTCGAAAGCGCGGTTGTTAACAGGTTGAAGAAAACACTCTGTAAAACGCTACAAATCAAAGTGGGAGTAAACGCATTATAAAACAACCCGCGATAGATCGTCATCTTCCTCTTTGCACAAGCATTCTCTCACTGAGAGCGTGCGCGCGCGCGCTCACATAACAACATCACGCATACAATAACGAACGCCATAGAAGAAGTCATCTTAAAGGCATATCAACATGTCATGAACACTACTGAACACTAAGTGGCCGTTACAGAGTTACATTGGTTTTCTTGTCCTCAAAACAGAGCACTAATCTGTTTATTTTCAAGTGTTTGTAGTATTATTTTATATGGAATTATTGATAATTCTGATGAGAATACAGTTAGGGTTAATTAAAATGAAGGAAAACAAATATATTGATCTGAAATATAGCAAATTAACTTTAAATAAATTCAGGTAAAATTACCAAACATATCTCAAAATCTTTTTGTCTTTTTATTAGTTTAATTAATGAACTAATTATATGAAACTACTATCAGTGCACTATAAATAAACTGGTTTTATGCCTTTATTAATAAAACGTATTTAAAACATACAAGGCTTAAGACATTTATAAAAATGGCTTATATATGCCCGCCCCCGGGCCACTGTCACCTTTTTTTCGCTGAGGAGTTTGCAGGTATGATTATATATCAACATTTTTTAGTTGTCTGTTGCTTTGTACGATTCAACTGGAGTTAACTTTTGTTGTTGTTGTTGTTGTTTTCATCTTAGACCTAATGGCACTGAAAGAGGAGAGGGAAGTACTCAATGCAGAGAAGATCAATATGAGAATCTTCATGATTTTATTCCTGAAGAAAAATGTTTGAAATGCCCACAGACTGAAAAGACAGGAACTGAGAAGTTATTTTACTTGTATTCAGTGTGGAAAGAGTTTTAATCGACAAGGAAACCTCAAAGTCCACATGAGAATTCACAATGGAGAGAAGAGTGGAAAGAGTTTCAATCAGAGACGGAAGCCTTAAAGTTTCAATTGAGAGTTAACACTTGGAAAGAGTCCCTTCCCATGCCAACACTGTGAACACAGTTTCACTCATAAAGTTAGCCTTAAGAGGCACAAGAGAATTCGCACTGGAGAGAAGCTTTTCCCATGCCCTCAGTGTGGGAAGAGATTCAGTCGACATGAAAGCATTAAAGTCCACATGAGAATTCACACTGGAGAGAAACCTTTCACCTGCCAACAGTGTGGAAAAAGTTTCAACAGAAAAGGAAACCTTAATTATCACATGAGAGTTCACACTAGAGAGAGCCCTTTCACTTGCAAACAGTGTGGAAAAAGTTTCAACCGAAAAGGACACCCTTAATAACCACATGAGAGTTCACACTAGAGAGAAGCCCTTTCACTTGCAAACAGTGTGAAAGAGTTTCACTCATAAAGGAAACTTTAACATGCACATGAGAATTCACACTGGAGAAAAGCCTTACACATGCCAACAGTGTGGGGGAGATTTGCTTGCACGTGGAACCCTTGAAAGGCACATGAGGAACTCACACCGGGGAGAGCCCTTATATATGTCCTCAATGTGGAAAGAGATTTACCCAACATGGAAACCTTACTGTCCACATGAAAACTCACACTGGGAGACCCTTTTACATGCCCAGAATGTGGAAAAAGTTTCACTTTTAAAATAAGTCTTGTCGGGCACATAAGAATTCACACTGGAGAAAAGCCTTACACATGCCCTCAGTGTGGAAAGAGTTTCACTCATAAAATAAGTCTTGTCAGGCACATAAGACTTCACACTGGAGAGAAGCCTTACACATGTCAACTGTGTGGAAAGAGTTTCACTCAACAAGAACACCTTGAAGGCCACACAAGGATTCACTTGAGAAAGAACTATTAAATGTCATATCAAAGATTAAACGAAACTTTGCTTATCCCTTGTAATAGAAGGGTTTTCTGAATTATACATATGAAGAACCATTAAAATTGTAGGAAAATGATGTAATGAATCATGTTACCTGCCATGCTCCTATTCTATAAAATCTCTTGTATTCTTGTAGGGATTCTCTCTGAAATTGGTCTGAGATCCTTCGGCCGTGATTAAAGCATATTCAAAGGCATTGTCTGAAGTCTGTTTAGTTAATGATGCACAGTAGGAACGCTAGTGTCAGGGATCACAGACGAATCAGACAAAATGGTAAGTTTGGTGCTTTTATTGTGCAGTAAAAGGATCAGGTTAGTAACAGGTAGGTGATCAGGGAGTCTTTGAGCCATCCGAATGCCGAAATGAATGATGGGATATTTCTGCCTTCAAGTTCACATAAGTTACCAACCGGTGCATCCTCAGTAAAATGAGCGTGTCAAGAACACATCTGGGATTTTTAACCATTCTTGCCAAAATGCAAACTTGTGTATTGGGACAGTACTTCGGCAGCGAATGATGGTGTTTTACAAGTCCACAAGAACACACACATAATATGTATAACATAAATTGTTAAAATTATGAGAAATCATTACTTTTACAAGGTTGGGTTTCCAGAAGCACTCCTAATTGTAAATAAGAATAATAGGCCAATCATCCGCAGAATTTTCAGCAAAACATTTTAAAATAAATATATGAAGTGTTAAAGTAATCTAAATCTAAAATATTTAAAACTGATAGAAAACCGTTATAAGAAAATGCTTAACATGGCTTACAGTACTAAGACAGTGATATTAAAAGACCAAACTCAGTACACATCATATCAATAAAACATACTATGTATAAAAAAATCAGATGAGCCCAGAATATGAATGCAATGCGTTTAATGACACATTAAGCATTTTCCTCCCATAGAAAACCATTGTAAGAGAAAGCTTAACATGGCTTAATGTACTAAGACAGTGATATTAAAAGAACAAATTCAGTAGGCTACATATCATATTATTAAACCATACTATGTATAAAAATAGATGAGCCCAGAATATGAACGCAATGCGTCTAATTATACGTTGAGCATTTTCCTCCATAGAAACTCATTATAAGAACAGTAAATGTAGCGTAATGTATATTAGATATGCACCCCTTATGTCGAAATAACAAGATATTTATGTCAAAATAACAACTTATTATGTTCGAAATAATCGAGATATGTCATAATAGCGAGATATTATGTTGTAATAACGATATTATGTTGAGATAACAACTTATTATGTTGTAATAACAATATTATGTTGTAATAACGACTTATTATGTCGCAATAACGATATTATGTCGAAATAACAAAATATTATTTCGTTATTACAAGATATTATCTTTATCCACCTATTTCTGCGCCCGCCTCCTTCTATTTCTACATGATTCATAGCGGGTTCAACTGACTAAATGGTTTTCTACTTCCAGTTGAAGTATATCGTGTTTTTTTATTTAGTTCAAAGTTAGTATCAGATTTAATGTTATTCCTTGACTAATTATACATGACTAAAAAGACTACAAGTTTCAGTATTTGACCACTATTGTAGTCTGAGAAACTTACAGTGACAGTTATGTCAGGAGTGTTTCAGGAGTTATGAAATTAAGTAAATGGGTCAATACCTTTAATATGAATTATGAGCGTCAGCTGGTCCATTAAAAAAAAAAACTCTGTGCTGTCGTCATGACAGCGTTTCACAAAATAACGTCCCTCAGGGCTTTAGCTCAAAAATGTGCAGACTTGGAGAAAAATGTAATAGATTCTCATAGATTCACATCATATTTCTATAGACAGGAATAATATCTATTGAATTTATACTAAAATGTGTCAATGTAATCATTATGAGCGCTTCTTCCTGAAATGTGCTGTGTTTTCAATTTTTACCAATAGCCTGAGGGCGCTCTCTGCGCAGAATATTCCATATATGGAACATGAAGAAGAGCCATAATCATGTGACATTCCAGGAACTGCCTAACGAATGCAGTTTTTAACAGAGACCGCTGTTTAAAACATGTGTAAAGATGTTTTAAAGACGATAAACAGGATTGCAATGATATTTGAGTTACCTTTGTTCTTCAAGCCATGCCAGGTATTTTCATAATAATAGATTGTATTTATAATGTAATGCTAATTGATATAGATTTTTTCATTGAGAACAATACAATAAATAATATATTTTCTGTCTGATTTTCTATCTGAAGCTAAATTAGATCACAGAATATTATTTAAAACACTTGACTTACGTTATAAAGTAAGTTTGGAGCACAAACATGGTTTTAATCTCATAGATTGTTGTGTATTGATGGTGTGCTAAGCTAACGTGCTAGCTAGCCAAGTTGCACCTGCTACCAGAAGTTATTCTTTTATGATTTATTTTGTCTAAATAGGAATGCTTACTGAAATTTTGCTTACTGCTTACTGGGGTTGAAGCTCTTTTTCAATCTGAATTCGTTCTGAATCTCTTGAGCGGCACTACAGAAAAACTGGCCTGACTGTTCACTATTTAGCTTTTACTGAACATGTGAAACATTACAAATTGGCCCTGAACTTGGCCCGTTCTAGCTATGTATCTGCCACAATTAAAAAATCAAGTAACAGACCAAAAGCATTATTTAACACAATAAACAAACTCACCAAACCTCCAACTCCTGTTACTCTAGCTTCTGATGAACTCTGTAGTGCATTCATGACTCACCTGCTAGAAAAGACAGATGCCGTAAACCAGTGCCTCTCTAATGATACTGCAAATATTAATTATCCGCTGAACCAATCTGGACAGTCCCTGTCTCACTTTTCCCTGACCACTCCTTTTTCTGTCTCCAAGCTAATCTTGAAATCCAACCCTTCTTCTTGTCGTCTCGACCCTGCTCCTACTTCTCTTCTGAAACTCTGCCATTCAGTTATCTCTGCACCTATTTCTCACTTCATCAATGCATCTCTTACCTCTGCTTCATTCCCTCTGCCACTCAAAACTGCTGCTGTTACCCCTGTTCTCAAAAAACCCAATATCGATCCCTCAGTATTATCTAATTATCGTCCCATCTCAAATCTACCCTTCATAGCTAAATTACTAGAAAGTACTGTTGCCTCCCAGCTTCAGTCTTTTCTAGTTGAAAATCATCTTTTTGATCCTCTTCAATCTGGTTTTCGTCCCCTGCATAGTACTGAAACTGCACTAGTTAAGGTACTTAATGATTTGCTTCTATCTGGTGACTCTGGTTCTTTGTCTATGCTCCTGTTGCTCGACCTCAGCTCTGCCTTCGATACTGTCTCCCACCAACTACTCATTTCTCGCCTTTCGGATGTGGGTATTTCTGGTGGTGCTCTTTCCTGGTTTTCCTCCTATCTCTCTGATCGACAGTTCTACATTTCTGTTCAAGATTTCCGCTCATCTACTGTCCCCCTGAAGCAAGGTGTCCCCCAGGGATCCGTTCTAGGGCCATTACTATTCATAATTTATATAATACCTCTTGGTCAGATCCTCCGCCGTCATGGTTTTAACTATCATTTTTACGCTGATGACATTCAATTATACACTACCTGTACATCGACACTATCTACCACAATCGACAAAATCTCTGATTGTGTCCACGAAATAAAAGATTGGCTTCATTCAAATTTTCTAAAACTCAACATGGACAAAAATTAGATTATTTTTACTGGACCTCCGTCACTCACTAACAAAATTCCTACTAACTTCACCTGTGAGTTCGCTGGCTCTCACATCAAACCTTCTAGCACTGCTAAAAATCTTGGTGTCATCTTTGACTCCTCTCTATCTTTCCATTCTCACATTAATTCTATCACCAAATCAGCATTCTTTCATCTGCGCCGCATCGCCCAGCTCCGTCCCTTCATCAGTAATGCAGATGCTGAAACTGTCATCCATGCATTTATAACATCACTTCTTGATTATTGCAATGCACTTTTCATTGGCCTTCCTGCTGGCTCCATTTCCAAATTGCAATATATCCAAAACTCTGCTGCCAGAATTCTCACCCACACCAAGCGCTCTGCACATATCACCCCAATTTTACGTGATCTTCATTGGCTTCCTGTGGCTTACCGTATTAAATTCAAAATTCTCCTTCTCACTTTTAAATCTCTGCACGGCCTGGCTCCCCCCTATCTCTGTAATTTGCTTCACCTCTACACACCGACTCGCTCTCTACGATCCTCCGACTCTAACCATCTTGTCGTTCCTCGGCATCGCCTTGTTTCGATGGGGGGCAGATCTTTCAGTGTTGTAGCACCCAAATTATGGAACTCTCTACCTCAATCACTATGTTCTGCTACCACTCTCTCTGAATTCAAATCTATGCTCAAAACTCACTTTTTTGTTGAATGTCATAATTCTTAAATTGTACTGTAATGTTTTGCTTTTGTTTTTTGTTTTTTTTTCCTGTACCTTCACTCTGTATACCTACTGTTGTCTTGTCTGCTGTCTCTGTCTTTTGCCTGTATTGTTACTTGCCTATTGTAAAGCGTCCTTGAGCGTTGGAAAGGTGCTATATAAATAAAACTTATTATTATTATTTCTCTTTCAAGTTATTGGTCTTGGCAAGGCTGTGTTTGAAACAGTTTGTTCTTCAGAGTGTGTTGTCAATGGCCAACCAACTTGTTTCTTTTAAATCTGCTTCTATAAAAGCATTCCTATTTGCTGTCATCATCCATATGACACCTTATTTGCAGATAACCAATAGTAGTTGGACTTCCTCCATTAGGGTTTGGGAAATAAGTGTACTAATATTTCTCTTTAGCTCTATGTTAAACAGTGAGCTTGCACCATTTAAGGCTGGCAACCAGGCCTTGGAACAAATTATAAATGTTGATTTGTGTTGTTTTTATCCTCTACAGCTGATCACATTCGGAAGACTGATCCTCCCTTCATTGCTCCTGACACTAACAGTGAGGTGGCCTTTACTCCAGAGACTGGTGGTGTGTACTTCATTGGTTCATTGTCACCATTAGCCCTTGTGTGTATATATATATATATATATATATATATATATATGATATTTATGACAGTGGCTTAGAATGTAGAGTACTGATCCTTTCACAGCCAAAATTGAGTACACTTTAATATTGTAAAATGAATATATAAAGAAATATATAAGAATATATATATATATATATATATATATATATATATATATATATATATACATAGAAGGAAATTTTTGCTTTTGAATATTCCATACCATTTACAGAGTGTTTCTACAAAATTTCCAACACTCACTAAGCGAATTCTCTGGTGATGAACCATCACCTCTTGAAACCCCAAGAGATCCTCTTCTGGCTTCCTCAAACTAGAGCAAAAGACAAAGTCTCTTTTCAGAGAGGTGGAGGGCAGAGAGACCACGCCTGGTAAACACGAGCTGCGGAACAAGAACATGTGGCAACACACATCTGCCAACAGTGTGGGAGTAATCCAACGGCTGTCCGGTGTTGTGACTGTAGACCACGTCCATTCTTCTGTGCTGAATGTGATGCCAGCATGCACACCAGACATGTTCTTCACAACAGAGATGCCATGACTGCTGGATTCTTCCAACCGTTGCCTCCAACAACTTTCGTGGTGGATAAGGCTCTTTCCCATTGTGGTAAGTTCTGGTTTGTGTATACAACATATGTATAATTTTCAGAATAGTTAAGCTCATAAGCTTTATTATTTATTAAATTATGCTTTTTTTATCCCTTATTGTTTTATCTTGAATGTATCTTCATTGCCATTGATCTATTACAATCATATTTTTCTCAGTCAATACAAATTGATCATAATTCAAGTGTACCATATGATCTTTTTCAGTCCAGCTTGTACCTGTGGAGGTGCCTGACAAAATCTGTGGTTGTTCACCAGAGTCATTGAGGGTTAGTCCAGGAAAGACTGTTGCTGTGGTCACAATGAATGGTAAGAATGTGAAGAACTTTATTTTGTCCTGTTTGAGAAGCATCTAAAAAATAAATATATATCCATACGCGCGACTCCCTACAAGTTTGACATAGATATAAAACTTTTAAAATAATGTATAAATTGTACAAAGTACACAAATCCTGGTTTACATTACAGTGGATGTGTTTTTGATATTTCTAGATCATTACATGATCTAAGCATGCCAGAGTTAATTTGTGAGGAATGCCAAGCCACTTGGACTTCTGGAGTCGCTGACCTAAACAGAAGTGACTACTGGCCTGCAACCCTTCAATTTGCCACAATTTATGCCACAGATTTCTTTTTTTTTTTTTCATTTGAAGAAATAAAGATGGCGGCACCAGGACTGTCCTAGCATTTTTAAGAATGCTGAATCAGCAAACTGTCCACTTTGGTCATGTGAGTAATTGTAGTAAATGTAATTTATCTATCCTGCAGTGTTGATATTTTTGAGTTGTGGTTTGATAAGCTGTTTGATGCTAATGTATTTGTTGTGAATTATTAGCCGTTGGTTTCCTTAATTTAATAGACTTGCAAGATCTCAGCAGAGTTTTCTGAAAAGTTTTTTTGAGTGAGAGGCGGTGATTTGAGTTGGACAATATATGCAAGGAAGAACCCTTTAACTGTCCTGCGTGCACCCCTGAAATGCTTGCAGTTTCAATTGATGGAAACCGCAAGCATTATCGTTTCAAGAATGCTGCTAGGTACTCCAAACTGTGTATCACACTGTTTGTATTAATAGGAAAACATAACTCTTTAATGTGTGAACCATAAAAATCTCAGATTATAAGTTATCATAAATTGTTATCCATCACCAATTGTTGTTTTTTATTTTTTTAGATCTGAGGAACAGGCCATCTTTGAAGGCGTCTTCATTGCCATGGACGAAGATGTGAAAAGATTTGTGGACCACATTCACAACACAACCAAACATGTAAAATTTTGTAAAACCTTTTTCCGAAGAGTTAGTTTAGGAGAGTCTTATTTTCATCCACCATTTTCCATATTGTAGGTCAGTGGAAGAGGTGTTTGTGGTGGGGAGTGGTCAGCAGCCAGAGAGACCTCACAAAGATCTGCCAGCAAGGTAGACGAGGAGGGATTGGAGCTTGCGGTGTGTCGGCATGGAGTCCTGCTCTGTGCCTTAAAAATGTATAGGGGGGACATTTTTGCCTATCCCCTGTACCTGCAAGAAAAGCTGGCCAGTAGGCAAATCACTTTTTTTTGTATGGATGTGACCTGCAAATAATGGCCCTACCTCGAAAGAGTTGCAAAAAGCTGTCCAGAGCTCCATCACCTTCTCAACATGAAGCCATTCCTTTCGGTATTTCATGCAAAGCCCATGATTTTAAATGCGAGGTAAGGAAATGTTGCTATGTGATAGAATCGCATTATCTAAATCTGCAAACATCTGGGTTTTTTTTTTTGTTAATTGTTTTTTTTTATTATTCTTAACCAGGTGAAATGTAGTGGGGCATATCAGGATGGGGCTGGTTTAAAGTCCAAATTCACCTTGCAAATCCTTTTTTCTTACATCGCCTTAATATTCGTACATTACAAAGTCAGTAAAGGGATTCAATTTGATACAGGTGTTACGACCAAGTGCAGTTGTATTGGGCCGTGAGCGTAATTCCAGGCAGGCAAAATGTCAAAATCCAAGAGGAGTCCAAAAAAAGAAACAAACAGATAAGAACAGAACAAACAAACAGGAACCAATAGCCAAAGTGCTGGTATATAATACAACATATAACAAGGACTCGACAACTAACACAGAACAGCCAGGATAAATACACACAGATCTAACAAAGTGATGGGAAACAGCTGAGTGCAATGAACTGATGAGTGACAGACAGGATGCTGAGAAATGAAGTCAAATATGAAAGACACCGTGAGAACGAGGACCTTTAGGAACAACCCAACCAGACACTGTGACATAACCCCCCCTCTACAGAGTGGCTACCAGACGCTCCACGACATAACTACAACACAACACAAGAGTTCAGGTGGAACGAAGGAGGATCAGGGGGAGGGGTGGTGGGCCAGGTCCATGAAGGGAGACAGGAACAAGGGGTGAGGGCTTAGCGGATGGCCAGGGCGAAACCGAGAGTCCATCGGTTCGCCAGGGTGGAGAAGACGGTCCATCGGGCAGCCAGGGCGGGAAAAGACCCTTCGGGCGGCCAGGGCGGGGAAAAGACCCTTCGGGCGGCCAGGGCGGTGAAGACGGTCCATCGGGCAGCCAGGGCGGTGAAGACCCTTTCGGGTGGCCAGGGCGGAGGCTTAGGAACAGACACCGGCTCAGAAACAGAAAACAATGCATAAACATTCACAAGCGCACTCATAATTCTGAAATGTAATATTATTTTGTTTACCATAAAAATAACCTAAAATTATGCCTGGAAGTAAATAAATTAGCTCTTTGAAATCTGAAAATGCCAGAAATTAAAGCAGCATCCTCTAAACCTTGAAAACCTTTCATATTTTGTAGAAATTGGACATACAGTGAAAAATATCTGGTCAAAATGGACGATTAAGCCAATAATGCTAATTATGCAAATTGCTCAACATATGGAAAGTAGCATCCGACAGTTTCCCATACTTCACCCATAGGGAACCCATACTTCACATTTCTGCAATAAAATGTTGGTGTACTCAACATTTCCACATTCACCTAGTTGGCTACTAGACTATTAAACAATTATAGAAATAAAACTAGAAGAGGGCAATTCAGTTTGGTGGAGCTGGGTACAACTCATTGACAGCTGAAATGTGATCCAGACTACACACTGCGTTCTGTAAGATGTCAGAATTCGAAAAGCTTGGAAACCACTGGTTTCATCTGTGACAATGTGTTCTATTTAATTTTTTTTTCTTAAAAGTAACTAGTGACTAAACCTGTCAAATATATACTGTAAAGTACAAATTACAATATTAGCCTATGAAAAGTAGTGAAGTAGAAGTATAAAGTAGTATAAAATGGAAATATTCAGGCACAAGTACCTCAAAATTAACTGAAGGTACTTTGGTTAAAACAGTCTTATCTCTTTATGGCCACTGTCCTCAGCCTAGACTACCTGCCTCATACCAAGGCCTGCCTGTGCGTGCAAAAGCTGATTTAAGAAATGTACTAATTCAGAGCTTAGAAGAAATAACTATTTGTGTATAATTTTTTAAATAATTTAATTACCTTCTTAACTCATGCTGGACCCTCTCACTGGGTGTTGGAGGAGTCCTGGTAGCCTGCCCTGTAGCCTGCTCTATGGCCTGGCCAGTTAAATTTCTAGTTATTAGATTTATCAGGGCCTTGGCAGCAGTATCGTCTGTACTTTGTGGTCCATTATGATTTCAAGAGAGAAAGACAGAAATGCATTAGTATTACAATTATCATTAACATGTAATAACTATCATTCTACAACTGTTAAGATTTTTAACAAGGATGCAATAAAATTGGGATCAACAAAAAAGACAGGGTCCTATGACTGCCCCACATTGGTGAAAAGATTTGTTGTTATCATCAGTAGTTTAACACTGCAGTTTACAAAGTCAAGTAAAACCAAGTGTCTTCATATCACCTTCTTCATATCATTAATTTTACACTACTCTCTGTTGTAGTATGTTTAGATTACTGTTATTGTGTAGTAGTACAATCCAAATATTTTGACAAATTCTACTTTATGATTATTTTATTGAGTTTTTTTCTAGATAACTGTCAGATTTTATGTGGATGTTCATGTGGATGTTAAAACATCAGCATAACTGACAGCAGCAAAATAAATAAAATACTGAAGATCAAAAATAAGTAGATCTACATAATACAACCTATGTCTACATAGTATAGCGTATTGAAAAGTTAAATATAACATAACATTAAGTTATATCAAAGTCCTTTATAAACTGTCTCTGGTTATACATACACTTAAAGCAAAGAGTAAAGATAGTTGTAGGTTCCATGGTTTTCAATACTTATACTTTATGGCGTTTTGGATATTTATTATTTTCGTTATTTCAAAATAATCCGTGTAGGGAAACAGAGTTTGCCATTGAGCACAGTCATGAAGTTTGACTACAGGGCAAAGCATCTTTGAAAAGCAGTTAACGGTTAGTTACAATTGCAACAGTGCTGGAGCTAGACGTCCAATGGTTTCAAAATCAACCTATAGTGTACAGTGAGGTTAAATTGACACCTAAAGGTGTAATGTTATCATTTTCATTTCATTTCAACTTTATTGTCAGACTCAGAGTCCATTAGAAAACCACACAACACTACAGACACCCAACACCTCCTTAAAAAAACAGAATTACAAAAGACAGTTATACCAGTGCTTCCACAGAGGTGATTGGTACCGCACAACACTTATACTAGGATTAGTCAGTAGCTTTATAATGCCATTCTGAGAGCTATCCAGTCTACCAATAAATTTGCACATCAGGTTTCTCAATAAAGCCTGGAAAGTGTTGACTCTTGCCTTACAGAACAAGTCACTTGCACTACACCACCTAGGTTTTTTAAGCAATATCTGCATACAATTATAATAGGCCACCTGAAGCTTATGTATGGTTGTCTTTTTAAACTTGACCCACAGTGGGGCTGTGTAGAGTGGAGTACAGTAGGCTTGAAAAAGCCTTATCTTAACAAAGTCAGAACACATATGGAATTTTCCTGCTAACATGTTAGCTTGAGCATAAAGCATACAACACTGCTTATACAGGTCATCATCATCAGACAATTGATCTGTGAGGAAGTGCCCCAGGTATTTTGTTTTTTTTACAATTACTTAGCACTTAGCCTGATAAATAAAACACTGGAAAGTTGAGGTCTTTATCCCCTTTTGTTCTGCATATCATGACCATACTCTTTTTTGCATTATACTGCATATCATATTTGAGCCCATAATCAGAACATATATTCAGCAACTGTTGAAATCCAGCACTGCTAGGAGAGACAGTAACCAGATCATCGGCATACATAAAATGATTTATTAGAGCGTTACCAATCATACAACCAGTTTTGCCGTCTCTTAGTTGCTCTGATAAATCATTCATATACAGGTTTTAAAGGGCTGGGTAGAGTAACCCCCCCTTGTCGTACTTCATTACCAACCCTAAACGAAGCAGAGACTCTATTACCCCATCTGACCTGTATACTCTGGTTGGCATACCAGTATGCCAGGATTCTTATTATGCTGTCAGGCACGCCCCTTCATTTCAGTTTCAGAAACAGCTTCCGATGATTGACCCGGTCAAAAGTTTTAGAGGCATCTATAAAACCAATTAAAACTGAGGAGTTTTGCCTCCTATACACTTCAACTACTTCTTTCAAGGCATATATACACAAATCAAAGCTTTGATCTGAACCACATGCTTTATTATAAGATAAATTAACTGAGAAATTGTTTGATGAACCTCATGAATTAATTCTCAGTATGTCACTTTTGCCAATATTTCCCACTTCAAAAGGATCGCTTTTGACACAGTTAAATAAAGCTGAGTAGTGTTGCCTCCACAACTCCGCTATATTATCAGCTCCAGAAACTCCCTCTATAGTGCATGGTAACAGATTGTTAACCTTGTTTATAGCTCCTACTTCCTTCCAAAAGTCAGTGGTGTTATTACAAAGTAGCTTTTCAGCCAGAGAGTTACTCTCATAACTTGCTTGTATTTGCAAATATGACGAACTGCATATTTATACCGAGCATTAGTAATTTTTTTGAGGTTCAGTTCAGGCCCCTGTCTAGGTCTACCCACCATGGCTTCTGCCTTATGTGCAGCCACAAACTTATTCCAACCTGGCTTGATGATATATGACTTATCCGAGCAAGTATACCATGGTCCACTTGCCTCATACAGAGCACCCACAAAACAATCATACATTGCACAAGATAGGCCATGAAAAGTAGTCAAGATAGGCCATTCCAAGAGATACCATCAGACATTTGGCCCTGGGTGGCTAGTAACGTAACGTTAGCTTAAAGAAGAACGTAACATTAACGTTAATTTTAAGCTAGCAAGTCAGATCGTTACGATTTTAGCTGAACTAAGCTGAACACTGCATCAACCCATTAATGTTACATTACATACTGTTTCCTCAACTTACAGTTATTATCATTATTTTGATTGATCACGAAAACCTGTTACTTACGGTTTGCTGTGGGTTTGCTACAGTTTGCTTTTGATTTCCTGACGCCATGCTGCTCATAGTATGACACTCATGATGCTCTTTCAGGTTCTATGTGTGTGTCATAGACTGTGTGTGCTTGCACCGCCACCTGCTGGTGTGGCTAATTAACTGCCCTCACACGTACGCCTTACAAATCTCTTTTTGCAGATCGCAGCGGGACAGAGTGGACAAGAATCCACAAATGTTTAAAAAGGAACTGCAAATGTCACGTGACCTGCAAATTGCATGGAAGCAATTCGCAAAGTAATTTGCAAATGTGTAAAAAAAAGTTTTGTGTGTAGAAATGGATCCACAAATGCATAAATCACAATTTGTATGTGAAATAAAAAGATATTTGTACAGATTTAATTGTAAAAACAGTTTTGTGTTGTAAACATCACCCTGTATTTTTGTGTATATGATTTTACACATCACAAATGTAAAATTACACATTTGCAGATTGTGAAATATTTGCGCATAATTGTACACATTTGTAGATTGTCTTCTGTGGGTTACAAATATTAAAGTCCAATTAATTCTTCCATAGTTTTGCAGCCTTTTATAATATTCTGTACTTACACCTTTAAGAACAGCTTTAAGAACAGCTTTTGCTATGTTTCCCCTTCTGACGTTGCTGGCATGTCTGAACTGTTGTTCTTTTTTTAGATGTAAGATTTGTCCAGTCCGGCACACAGTTGGAGGAATAGCTGTTGCCTGGTTTGGTCTTCATGGTGAATGAATACATTGAAAATGTACATTTTGCACATATTTTAAAGACATGCACACATGCGCTTCCTGCTGCCTTTTGCTCGGGCGTGCTGGTACGTGAAGCGGAGAGGACAACAAGGATTATTTTCTTTTTTCTTTTTTTCTTTCCTCAATATGCTCCCTTACCTCTTTAGATCTTGACATTGTTCATCATTCATTTCAGTTATCTTTATTTTTTTATAATGGTGAGACTGGAATGCTATGTAGGCCTTTTATATATTTCTAAGTAGCAGTAGAAGCTTCAAATCACAGTCAGCAATTAGCAAAGGTGTGTGGCTGGTTTAAATGGATGCATTACAGCTGACCGTTATTGTGATGTCAGCAAATAATACGACATTTTAGAACCATTAAAGCAATGAGAATTGTGTGTGTGTACACACAGCTATAAAATGTATTATCTTTAAGAAATTGATAGTAGATTTTTAGTCATTATTAACTGATTTTTCTACATTTTGTAACTTTCCTTTTAGCTCTTCAGCAACACCAAATCAACTGGTTCCTTTTTTGATTTGTGTTTTAGTTTGTGCCCATCGCATAATTTTGGTGTTTGGACCTGTGCAATTTTTTTTTTTTTTCAGAGGCAAAGTACAGAATGAATGTTTATTTTGTAAAATTATAATCATTAATTGTAATATTTTATTTTTAACTTTTCAGGAACTAACAGGAATTGATTTGAAATGATCTTTTGCATTGATCATGCCACTGGTTTGAGTTTTAAAGTTTTTTTTTTCTTACGAATGTTGTAAATATGTGTAAATTAATGTGTATAAATTAAACCTTGTGAAAGGTCATTTATGTCTCATTTTTTCTGAAAAAGCTTTTTGACCAATGTCTTTAGTTTAGAAATTGGTGTGGTACACATTTGGGCTAATGTGAATTCAATTATATATACACATACATAAACAGTACTGTGCAGCAACAACAACAAATGATGGCCTAAGACTTTTGTACAATACTAAGTA
This sequence comes from Hybognathus amarus, assembly GCA_030378365.1. NCBI lineage: Eukaryota > Metazoa > Chordata > Actinopteri > Cypriniformes > Leuciscidae > Hybognathus > Hybognathus amarus. The sequence goes on along the minus strand of JAQIUQ010005608.1, from coordinate 30,988 downwards.
TAAATCAAACAATTTCTAGGCATTCACAGTACATTATAGACTTCTATAAATTTAGTGGTAATTTAAGATTGTGATAAATTAAATATTTATGAAGTGATGAATAATTAGAGAATGTGTGGTGCAATTTAAAAAAAATACTTTAAAACAACAGTTTATTGGAGAGTATTATATGACTTCTAAATGCATACAGAGTTCATTCAGGGATTTTCAAGGCAGGTCATAGAGAGTTCAGTTCCAACACACCTGTCAATCAAGTAGTCAGTTGTTAATTGTCAATCGCATCCAAAATAAAAAGATTAATTGGCATCCAAAATAAAAGTTTGTGTGTACATAATATATGTGGGTGCACTATGTATAATAATATTATATATATATATATATATATATATATATATATCACACACACACACATAATGCATGTAAATTATATACATGCATATGTAGAAATATTTTCATGTAAATACTGTATGTAGATTTATATACTGTATGTAGATGTATAAATATTTTATGTATAAATATTTTTTTATCTTAAATATACATGCATGTGTGTGTATTTATATATACAAAATAATTTTACACAGTGCACCCACATATATTATGTAAACACAAACTTTTATTTTGGATGCGATTAATCGCGTTTAATCATTTGACAATCCTAACTCAAATGGATTCAGATGTGTATAATTAGGTTTGGAAAATCTCTGCAGGACAATAGCACTTCATAACATAAGCTGAACTTGAGACTATTTACACAAACTACCTTAAGTTTTGCATTAACTACACACAATAAAATAGTGACTAAAGGGTTAGTGAACCCAAGCAAATAATTCAGTCATTATTTACTCACCTTCATGTTGTTTGATCCCTGTTGGGTTTTTTTTTTTTTGATTTTGGTCAGTGTGTGTGCACTATAGTGCTGGTAAGGATTCCATACAACTTCATGTCTTAAATGGGCGAACTAACCCTTCAACCCCTAGTTAGCCGACCTCTGACATATAGCAATTGTGAGTCACTTTGGATAAAAGCGTCAGCTAAATGAATAAATGTAAATGTAAATTACCCCACTAATAATGCCCGGAATGGTATCAAACTTCTACAGTAGTACAAAAAGGTTCTGTACTCATAAAACTGAGGCATTGGACAGTTTGTATGTACATCAGGAGTTTATTTAAATAACACTTGCCTGATAGCTTATGCTACCGCAAACCCTGACGTCGAGGTCATTTGCGTGATTTGAGAAAAGCCTGTTTTTCTTCCTTTTCAAGAAAAAAACCTGAACATATGTCATTTTGGTGATCAAGGATGAGTTTTGAGCCATCAAAATTAATACAGGAGGACTTTAACATGCCTATACTTGTTATGGGACTCTATCAACATCAGAAATATAGTACATTAAAGGGTCTCACATCTGCATAACATGTCATGCAAGTGAAATGACCAAATCTGTAAGTTTGATGATATTTATTACACTTTTTACAAAATTACAAAATCAAATGTCATCATCCAGAGTGAATAGTGATTTCTGAAACTGCTGTGTTTAGTAAACCTCATACAGAAAACAACAGTTGCTTTCAGGAATGAGTTTGCAAATGCCGTTTCAGGTCTCTTTGATATGTGAAACTCTTCTCACACTGAAGACACGTGTAAGGCTTCTCTCCAGTGTGAAGTCTCACGTGAATGTTAAGGTTTTCTTTGTGTATGAAACTTTTTCCACAGTGAGTACAGGTGTAAGGCTTCTCTCCAGTGTGAGTTCTTATGTGAATCTCAAGGATTGATTTGGTTTTGAAAGTCTTTCCACAGTGATTGCACATGTGTGGCTTCTCTCTGGTGTGAGTCATTACATGATCCTTAAGGTGATCACTGTCTGTGAAATTCCTTCCACACTGATGACATGTAAAACTGTTTACTCTCAAGTGAATCTTCATGTGCTGATTAAGGTTTACTTTATGTCTGAAACTCTTTCCACACTGATTACATACACATGGCTTCTCTCCAGTGTGAATTCTCATGTGATTCTTAAGATATTCTTTTTGTGAGTAGGTCTTCCCACATTGTTTACAGGTGTGAGGCTTCTCTCCAGTGTGAAGCCTCATGTGGGAATTCAGGTTTCCTTTATGTGCAAAACTCTGTTCACACTTTTGGCAGGTGTAAGGCTTCTCTCCAGTGTGAATTCTCATGTGGGCTTTAAGGTTTTCTTTGCGCGTAAAACTCTGTCCACACTGTTGACAGGGGAAAGGTTTCTCTCCGCTGTGAGTTCTCATGTGGACAGTAAGGTTCTTTTTTTGAGTAAAACTCTTTCCACACTGATGGCAGATGAAATAATTGTTAGATATGTTTTTCTGAGCTTTTCTATTTTGTGATGAAGTCTTTTCATTCTCTGTGGATTTTCTTCCGTCATGACACGATGTTCAACACATCTATCTTTCTCTTCTTGACTTTCTTCTTTCAGTGCCATCAGGTCTACAGCAGACAAAAAAAAATAAATAACACCAATTTAATAGCACAAAAGAACAGACATCAAAATAATGCATTAAAGCATCAAAGCCAACAACATCTATACATCCTATCCCTAATAAGCTACGAAAGTGGAGTTGCCTTATTCTCAGAATCTCTTCTCAATTTTGTTAAAGGGGTGATGAACTGAGAAATCAAATTTTCCTTGAGCTTTTGACATCTAAGAGGTCATCATATTATAAGAATATCCTGTAAGTTTCAGAACTGAAAACGACCTTGTTAGTCCAATAAAAGCTTTTTTGACACCAGCCTCAACAAACGTTTCGTTTTTGAAAGTGTGGAAGTATGACGTCAATGACGCTAAAACCCCACCCGCTCATCAACGCCTACTTCAACACGGCCGGTTTAGCCCCGCCCACCGATTCGCGCATTCATGCATTGGTAAACAAAAGCATACCTCGTGATGACAAACCGGAGCGAGCTACCAGCAATAAACATTCCGTTGACAAAATGTTGTGCCGTGCCTGACTGTGGAAGAAGACAGTTGCTGCATAAGCTTCCTCTGGATTCCAATATTAGGAATGCCTGGTTAAAATTTGTTTTAATGACGTTCCAGCTGATGAGTGTAAAACATAAGTATGTTCGCTTCATTTCACAGAGGATTGTTTTGTCAACAAGACACAGTCTGAGGCTGGATTTGCAGACCGATTAAGATTAAAAAAGGCGCTGTACCCTTCTATATTGGTTCCAACAGGAGTGGTGCAACACACTTGTGTGAGTAATATTTTTATTTTAGAAATAATAATCTACTCGGCTAGCATTGCATTGTTACAGATCGTTTGATATCTTAATAATTATGTGTATGTGTCTACAAGTATCCGTTGTATTCGAGGTGCTGTTGGTTCATTGTTCTGCAGATTCGGGATCGGACTCTGGGTCAAACATGTATTTCAAACACGTATATATATCAAACATATATCAAACACGAATCATTCCGGTTGCCATTTTACAACAGTGGTTTTCAAAACAAATTCCCCCACGTGCACCGACCGAAACCGACGACAGAGTTGAAGCTCATTATAATATGCAAAACTGTTATCCACTCACAGCAGTGGGCGTTTACTTCCTAGTCTTCAATGCGATACGCCCACAAAATCCGAGCATTTTTCAAGTAGGCTGAAAACTAGGGAAGAAAATAGCCCATAACTTATTCATTTTTATGTTTTTGACGGTAAAAACTCAAGCGAACGTCATAAGTTGACCTCAGACAACAAAATAAAAACATTTAAAAAGCCAGTTCATGACCCTTTTACTTTCTTTCAGGACACAACCAAAAGCTGGCAGTTATGAAATCCATTTACCACTTGACCCAAGATAAATGGTTTAGTATGGACCAATACTGCCTTTCATGTCTAAAATATATATATATATATATTTATTTATTTCTTTTTAAATAGTGTCCTCTCAATTATGTTCAGTTTTATAGAGAAACTGTTCTTCAGTCAGGATAGACCAAAACATCTTGCACAGCTTGAGAATGATGTTGGCAATAGTGGATAATAGGGTTGGGTATCATTTTGAATTTGAACGATTCTGATTCCGATTCCTTGTTTCGATTCCGGTTCCTAACGATTCTCGATTCCGATTCTTTTAAGAGGCAGGGTCAAAAAAGTTTAGCTAACCTTGCTAACCAATGGTCTTTCTGAAGGAAATACTCCTTTCTGAAGGAAATTCTCCTTCTGTCAAAAATACTCCTTTTGTTACAAATGTTGCATTTTGCAGAGATTTTGTTATTTTTAGAAAAGTGAAGCCACACTTTGGACCGCCGACGTCAGCTACTCATGTTCGACTCATGTGGTTATGCCAACACTTCCGGTCAGACGCTTCTTCGTTGGTGTTGTTCAGCGGTTTCTTCTTCTGGTTGACGGACTGTGAATACTCGAAACTGAGGAATTCGAAATTTTAACTTTTGAACGATTCCTGGAAAAACTAAAAGTTAGTCCCGGTTCTAATCAGATACTCGATTCTCATACCCAACCTTAGTGGACAAGCATTAGCATGGTTAAGTTTTATCTGCCTGACTGCTGCCATATTTGTCTGAATGAATATGTTTGGATGCTTTTGTCTTAACAGAAGCATCCAAAGCCACAAGTTGATGTGTGAGGTACTACACAGGTTACAGCTGGCAAAGTATTGGTGCGCAAGCTAGACAAGCTAACAGGTATTGGTGACCTGTTATAACTCCCCCAACAGACCCAGCAGCAATAACATCTGCCTCAATCAGAATGTCTTGTAAGCCAGCATCTCCAAATCACTTGCCAATACAGGACAGGAAAGCCATACATGTGTGAAACTCCCCCCATTCTAATTGTTTTTCACTGTTCCACCTTCTCTCCTGAGCTTTGGCATAGATGGATTGGTCAAAGACTAGAACTATCTCCTGAAGTTGGAGTCTGTCTGCAATTTCTGTTGATCTTTTAAGTGTTCCTTAAAAGATCAACAGAAATGCAACAGTATCTTTATGTTTTTTACAGTTCCCAATTATGTAGGACTTGTATCAATCACTTGGAAGGTACCCAATTTTGATTGCTGGTGGAATTGGATCCCACGGATCACTGTGTTAAAACCAGTCCAGGAAGGAAGGACTTTGCATGGATGGCAGTCTTCATCAGGAAGTAGGCACCATCTAATTTTGTGCTGATTTCCTGGTAAGTATGTAGGTGTCCCGATTTAGTTCCACTTCTTTTCCAAAATGTTCTGGGCCTGTTCTCTTTCCTCTGATGTATGTCTCAAGGTTAGTTGGGGGTGGAATCGAAGAGGCCTCTTTCTTGATTTCTGTAAACACTGATGGTCCAGGGTAGGTTCATTACATGAAATCTGTTTTTTGAATTATTATGCCATTTGTATTGTGTGTAGTACCCTTACCAGACAATGTTTCTTCTCCAAAATCATTATTGTCCCAAACTAGAGTTGCTTGCAACTGTACTTGCATGTTTTGGGATGTAAGTTTCACCTCGTAAGTATTTGTAGCTGTGCTAATGCTGTCATGTTCAAGTACCTGTGAGTTAGAGGAACAGTGCCCAAGACCATTCAATAAGCCTATCAGCTGAGCTGATCCTGTAATTTGTCTAACAACCATGGCTAATACACAATGTCTGGGCATAAGCCATCTCTCCCTTTCATAGTTAGCTTAATAACATCCTGGCCAATCTGACACATATTCTCTGCCTCCTCTTCACTAACATTCTACTCTTTCATTGTCAGTAGAGGGATCTGTTGCCATGGCTGTAGTCCATGCAATGAAATTGAAAAGCTTATCTGGCACCAGACTTGATGCAGTTGACATTGTAAGTTGTTGTGCTGTTGGTGGCCATGTGAGTTTTGGTGTTGGCTTACACCTTTCAACTATGGCATCTTTCAGTGTCATGGCTGCATGGAACAAGAGGCGGGTCTCATTGGTGTCATCTGTTTCAATTTTTTTTGTGTCGTCTTATTCAGGATGAAGATGCTGATGACAAAGATGATCCAGCTGGTGGCAAATTCATCTTGGACCATTTTGTGTGGTGTCAAATCCTCAACACAGACAAAGTCATGCCTTGATAGTTTTTGAAACTTTAAGAAAGGATATGACTTTTTTAGCCTCACTTTTAAGGAACCAGATTTGTAAGAGGAGATGCCAATTCCTTCTGTTTCATGGACACATTACTTGAACAGTAGCATTAGCAAGTTGGATAACCACATCCAGTTACTGCTGAGCCCTAATGGTATGTTTTTATCACACAAGGTGTGATTACCGTATGCATTTTAGGCCCCATCAACACTACTGCGTTTTTCTGTTAAAAACGGAGAATTAAAACAAATACGACCTCCGTCCACACCAGTGTTTTATCTGCGTATCTGAGAACTGATTCTCCGTCCACATTAAAACGACTGAAAACGCGAATCACGTGACCAGTCACCAACACTGGGCATGCGCGTGCCGGTGTAAACAGTAGTTGACGAATCAGGGAAGGAGACGTCATGACTGATAACACCCAATCATAGAGCTGAGCGTGAGCCTCTGCGTCAGCATTTCTGAAGTCCTCCGTTTTGTCTCGTCCACACTAAAACGCCTCCGGCGTTTCAAAACGCAAAGCGGAGCTGCAGCGTTTCTAAACTTCTCCGTTTTAGGTCTTCGTTTTTCCCGTTTCAGTCTGGACGGGAGGTGCAAACGTCACAAAAGGTCTCCGTTTTTAAACGAAAATGCAGTAGTGTGGACGGGGCCTTAATCTGGGCTCATCTAGTTACACTTTTTTTTTCAAATGCTTCATAAATGTAAATCCTCATTTATTAGACCATGAACCAATAATTTTACCGAGACCGTTTACAACTTAATCTGTTTCCCCAGGTAATCCCAGATCCTCAGCCCTCCTGTGAGAGACATCTTGGCCTGATCTGACTAAGCCCTGACACACCTCATTCCGCTGAAACAAATAAAAATGCCTTTCTTTTTAACGGTTCATAATTAAACGCTTTTAATGTTTTGCTAATCTGATTGGTGGAGCACATTTTATGTTGAAAAATGTGTCTATAGAAAGCCTTTTATTAGGCTATTAATACACAGGGTTATGTCTGGCCTTTTTCTTATTACATCCATGGTCTGGCCTGGCAGGGTTTACATGGGCAGTGTTTATTTTATGTGTGCCTAGTTTTAGAGGGATCTATTTATGTTGTTATTATGTTAAATGTTCTACCATTATATATAGCATATTACTGCCATCTAATACTAATTAAGCCTGCTTGACCAAATAGTTGAATTGGCATTTAGTTATAAAGGTAGTCGGATAAGATAATAAAATACATATTTAACTTTTATAAGAATAAATATATAATAATTAACTTAATATATATTATTATATTATATAATTATATCTTTATGTTCATGATAAGATAATACATATTTAACTTTTATAAGAATAAATATATAATAATTAACTTAAAAAGGATTCATAAAAGGATTCATAAAAAGCATTTATACCATGATTTATCCAAATATATGAGGTCAAACAACTTGGCTACACTTCACTACTATAAAGCTGTCTTACAAACCTTAAACTTCCTGTACTGTCTTTTCTTTCTTCCTGCTGGCTCTCTCAATATTTTCTTTTGTTAGCATACTGCGTAACATTCACTATGGTAACCAACATGAATTGGCACATCTGGAATGTGGCCTTCTGCAATCTCATATTTTTCCACAGCTTTTTGGGCGATTAGGCTTTCTTTTGTATTTAAATTCACCCACTTTAGAGAACATTGTACAAACTTGGTCCAACTTATTGATGAAAAGGGTATAATGTTTGTTGATGTACAGTTAATGACATGCACACAACACTCAATTTTCAAGATAAAGTGTCTTATTTGTGTTAGATTTATAAATATAGGCCTACATAACATTACTGCTATGTTACTCCTGCCCATTTCTGGGTCCTAGTCTTGGCCGTCTGCGATTGGTTAGTATTTTTAATGAGTTAAAAACTACAATCCGATTGGTTGAGCTACTAGAGCTGTCCTGCAATTTGCCTAAGACTATTGACAAATAAAACATAAGTTTGTGAAAATATATGATCAAACCAGAATTGCCAACAAATTTTATTTGACTAGATATAATGGCTTAATATCGTACATAAAAGAAGCGTACACTCTATCGATGGAGATCGATCAACAACACAAAAAACGCGTTCGGCCCACCGTCTAATATTACTTGTAAAATGGGGCATAATAGGTTCCCTTAAGATTCTACATTTACAACTGAGTTTAATGGAAGATGTGAAAGTCACAACAGAAGTTTATTTACCACACAATTTGTGTGTTTGATCAGAACTGTTTGTGTTGCTTTGAAATATTCAAACAGTTTGATTTAAATCTATTATGTTCAAGTTATTGTCACGTTACCAAGCTGTGTCAGCGGGAGAAATGTTTTATTATCTATAGATGTTTTATTATTTAGCTAATGTTTTTGAGGTATGACTAATTTTTTGCTTGATTCAATGAATATTACTTATATTCACACTACTTATGTTCAGGTATGATAATGTTTTGTTTGAAAACTGTTTATGACCTTCTGTATTTGATGTTTGATAGAGCGAGTGCTCCAAGACTGGTTTGAAACAGACGGAGAAGAAAAAAATCCTCAGCTCGCTATTCGCTCCATTTTCCATTGCAGACAGTACCAACACAAAATAGTACCCAGTAGCCTTTCGTTCCTCGTTACCCCATCAAGCTCTCGCAGGATCCTTCTTCGGCAACCAAACAAAGAAAAGTCTGCACCTCCTCGTTTGACCATGGCGTATTCTTCCAAGTTGCCATAATAATAGTAGTAAGTTTAGAATATCTCTGGCCAAACTATTTAAACATGGCGGGGTTATTCTGGATACTCCATCTGGCGCGTGTAATGATGACGCAGTGAATGGTGACGATTCTCTCTGACCAATCAGCAGTCGGCATTGTTTTCACGTGACATTTTAGTATCGCCTTAGCTCGCTCAGAACCACAGCCGGAGGTGGTACAAAAAAAGTACCCGAAAGCAGGTACAGGTACAACTTTTACACAGTGGAAAACCAAACAAAGGCGAGTCAAGTCGAGCTGTTACTGTGTAGTGGAAAAGCGCCATAACATTTACTTTATTCAAAAATGTTCGAAAGAAAACCAACCTGTTTGTTCCTCATTTTCTTCTTGTTTCACACTGAACACTTCTTCAATCCTAATGTCTTCAGTCTCTTCTTTAATAAACGCCATTTTTATTATAGTGTCATGTGGATCTCAGTCGCTTCACCAGGAGTTTTTCTGTGTTTGCCCTGTTTAAGATGAGCATAATTAACAGAAAGAAAATAAATACACACTAAATCTCCGAGTCTCTAACAGCTCTATTTCAGTTCACTATTAAGAAAGCAGTAACGTGCACTGAAATCTTCTCATGGGTAGGCTGTGACCTATCAATGTGGCATAATATGTCAATATCTCCTTTGGTGAGGCACTGCCGTGCCTACCCTGACCGCACGTCCCTGTAAGAGAGTCAGTCAGAGAGAGTAATGGACTTAATTCGCCTGATTAGACCAAAAACTTACTAGCACTAAAATAATACATATTACACAGGCACTTGATATGTATTATTTATATTTGGTATTTTAATAAATACATTTAACATATTACTCAATAATCACAGTTGTCATATGCTTACACGTGCTTTGTTTCTCGTCACACTGTTTTGACCAGCATGTGACGTCAGACGACGGTAGTTCGAGCGTTTTGAATCAATGAATCATTTTGAAGACTCCGCAATTGACTCGGAGTTTCAAAAGGCTCAGTTTCTCCCTCACAACTTTTCATTGAGATAATTCGTGTTTACCAGAAACTGACACAGAGAGCTAAATGAGCTGCACGTTTTCTGTTACTCATTTGTACGCTTTACTCATAAATAATAATGTTCATTAATAGTAAATAAAGTATTACATTGTTACATTCAACAACTATTGAGCCATATATTACATACAAATAAAATAAAAATCTAAGATTGACTGACCAGGTTGCATTGATTTAAACACTAAATGTTTAATAACACAAACCTTTCTTCAAATCCCAACAGATACATGAGAGTGGCACATACTTATGACGTCACATCGTCAAAATAAAAGTCCCATTCATGCGCTGCTGTCTAAAATCACAAAAGTGGATAGAAATGAACATACAGTAAACAAATAATTAAAATTATGTCAGAAAAATTTAGTTATTTGTGAAAATACATAATGTTGTCCAGTGTTAAAAATATTAAGTATATAAATATTTTGCATTTTAGACAACTGTAAAAACAGCAGGGCAAGCAGACTGTGAGACTCACTTGATGACAGTATAGGTATATCCACTGATTGGATGACGCATGCAATTTTTCAGCCCTAACCCGACCTGAGACCAACATCAATATCACTCAATAAGCTCTCTCTGACACGAGCTCTCACACACGCTATTAAGAGTTAAACTTTTGTTATAGGCGTCAAACATAACTACCACCACCGACAATCATGCCCACAAATATGAATACAGACTGGCCATTACACAGAAGCATAAGCATGCAGTGGAGAATATATTATATAAGCTATGTAACGCAGCAGCAAATAAGTAAATAAAGATTTACTTCCTTATTTACTTACCTTATTTTGATGTTAAGTAACTTTACTGAAAAACAATATTTCAAAGAACTCATCACAAATTGACTAACGTTAAAAAATAAAAATATTTACAATATAAAAATCCATTGAACTGAGTAACATTAGGCTACATGTATGTTGGGTATCATTCACTGTTTATTTGCGTGTTGTGTGAGTGTTGTCACTGTTGCACGTTGTTCGCATAATCACGTAGGCGATGTATAATATTTATAATACTCTCCATATAACAATATTTCATGCAGTAGCCTGCACTCTGTGTGTATATTATGGGCATAATGAAAGGAGAAAAGTTAAAATAGTCCGACCCGATCTGTAAAAAAAAACCCGGGACCCGACGGGCTTGCAGACCTCTACTATAGACTGAACATGTAATTCGCATGTGCATGACCTCATCGCCCTCAGAGATTCACGTTTGTTGTTTACACGGAAACCGTTTTCAAAAGTTTGTATTTGAACGGCCGAAACGCATAAGAAGGTATAAGAGGTATTGTGTAAACAGCGCCAGAGACATGGTTGAACGCCGGCGAATGAGGGCCACTCTTCGTAGTTTGTCCTAAAGATTGCAACTTTTTTTAATACGCCACGGTCTGTTGGTCGTGGCAGGGGTTTAGCTATTATTTATAGTATTATTTATATTACTACAGAGCCGTTTTCTGAGTTCTGACGTAGTTAAGTATTTAAGATGGATGGTAGTAACCCAGTTATTTACATGCTTGTTTATAACTCGGGCTACTAAACGGAAATGGAGGAAAGTAGAAAGAAAATGAAGAGGGCAAATTACAAATCTCTTTTTGAGAGATGATTATCAAAAAGCTGTAAAGACTGCAAAGCCAAAATAGTCCAAACATATTTTTTAATACCATAAACTGTGTTTGTAATCCAATGTCTAATCTTTGTCCTGATTCTCTAACCTTGTTAGAGATTCTCTCAGCCCACACTAGTTTTATCATTATTTGTGATGCGATCTGGGAAAACCCGTCGGATGTTGCGCTGGTACGTTTTCAGTAAGGTCTAAATATAGATTGTCAGGGTTTTTTTTTTCAAAATTGGGTTTTTATTAAATGATTATTCTATAACATCTATATTATTCTATAACTTATCATCTCTGAACATATCTTGGGAAAATTCACTAGTTTGGTGCAGAAAAATTGTGATTTATAATGTCCAGCTGAAAATACTGTTTTTCTCTTTAAGAACACGCAGGCGGAGCGGAGGGGCAAAAAACAATATCTCCCGTTTAGCTCTACTTCTCTTAACACTACAAAGACGGTTCACCAATCAAAATAAACAACATAACAGAATAAAGTCCAGTCCTGGGTGAACTACAACAGCCCGCAAGTTTCTATTTATTTATTTTTATCCAGCGTTATCGCGTGGTGTAATGCGGAGCACAAGAGAACAAGAGTCTGAAGCTGCTCGTCTAAAAGACCTTGCTCGTCTCCCAATCGTCTAATTTCAAAACGGTTTTCACAGGTTGAATTTTGAGTTCGTAAGCTTTCAAATGATACCCAACCTATGATGATTACTAAAATATGTGATATGAAAAAAGGCAATAAGAGTGCCAGTCGTCGCGCTAGCAGGACGTGACCGTTAATTAAACTGTTTTTCCTCAAAATCCCATTTCTCAAAATTCCCATCCCATGATTTGGAAAGGGCTTGAACCCAGCTTTAATATGGTCTAAAAACCTGTAATATATCAAATTTCACCATGTGGTGGGTTTTCCCAGATCGCATCACATTTACCCCAGTGTCTGTTATTGGTAACAAATTTTCCAAAAAATGAAGCCCATCTTTTGTTCATTGGACGTTGTCCATCCTCACTTTTTACTCAGATACTCTTGACATTATAATTCGCAGTCTATAATCAACAATTAACTAATTAAATATAAAATGATATATATACTTTATTCTTGTAAAAATTAGGGATGCACCGATACCAATACCGGTATCTGCTATCGGCCTCGATACCACATTTTCTAAGCAGGGGGTCTCAACTCCAGTCTCGCGACCCACTGTTCTGCATATTGTGTATGTCTCCCTTGTTTAACACACCTGTTTCAGATCCTCAGCTCGTTAGGATAGCCGGTAGAGTCTATCCTAACGAGCTGAGGATCTGAATCAGGTGTGTTAAATAAGGGAGACATACACAATATGCAGAGCAGTGGGTCGCGAGGACTGGAGTTGAGAACCTCTGTTCTAAAGTACTCGTACTCGCTCAAAGTCCCCCGATACCGGGGATCGATACCACGGTCTGAGAAATGTCTATGTTTGAGCGGCGTATAAGGGGTTAATCACAGGCGCCGAGTGCCCGACCCCAGGCTGCTGCAGCTGAGCTCAGAGCGGGAGAAGCTCGAGGCGAGACGAGTCATGTCAGCCGTGTGGAACTATTTCAAAGTGAACGAAGACGACAAAACAAAGGTGGACTGCAAATTGTGCTCAGCGAAATTGTCCAGAGGAGGCTCAAAAGGTAGCGCATTTAACACAAGTAATTTAATAAAGCACCTAAAATCCCAACATGACAATGAGTACAAAGAGTTTACTCACGCTTCTAAAACAACACAACCCACGCTGCAGCAAACTCTTGCGAGACGAGATAAAATGTCCAGAGACAATCCACGTGCTGTAAAAATAACACAGGCAATTATCGAGTGACCAGCCACTCTTGGAGGTAGAAAATGTGGGATTCCGACGTCTCCTCCATGTTCTGGAGCCCAGATATGATGTCCCAAGCCGCCGCTACATGACTGACACGGAGCTGCCTAAACTGCACGACTCCGTGCAAAAACATATCCACAGCCTACTGCAAGCCTGCTCTGCGTTTAGTTTCACCATGGATATTTGGACAAGCAGCGTTAGCCCCGTGTCTCTAATTAGCCTAACCTGCCAGTGGATAGACGAGAGTTTCACTCCGCAACGAGCCATATTACATGCAAAACAATTCCGCGGCTCGCACACCAGCCAGGCTATAGCGCATGTGTTTGAGGAAATGCTACAGACATGGGGTATACCTAAAACATCAGTTCATGTTGTGCTTCGTGACAATGCCAAAAATATGATCAAAGCCATGAATGACGCAGGGCTCCCAAGTCTGCCGTGTGTCGCGCACACGCTCCAACTGGCTGTTCACGAGGGCTTATTAGCACAGAGGAGCATCGCTGATGCTATAGCAGTGGGGCGGAAAATAGTTGGGCATTTTAAATATTCCGCCTTAGCCTACTCCCGCCTCGAGGACATACATCAACCAGCCAATAAAGAGACTGCAGCAGGATGTACAGACGCGCTGGAACAGCACGTATTACATGCTCCAGTCCCTCATTGAGCAAAAGCGAGTGCTGGGTGTGTACGTGTCCGAGCATGAGCTCCCTGACTTTCTCACCGCTCACCAATGGGCTCTTATGGAGAAGACTGTTGCCATCCTCGCTCCCTTTGAGGAACTAACTAAAAAAGTGAGCAGCTACGACGCACTAGCCTCTGACGTCATCCCAGCTGTGACTGTGCTAGTGAGACTTCTAAACAGAGAAACAGATGAGGACCACGGCGTCAAGACAATGAAAGCAACCTTAGCTGTCAAGAAGCGCTTCAGTGACGTCGAGACCAACCCACTGTACTTCATCTCCACCATACTTGACCCAAGGTGTGCTATCAATGATAAACTACAGAACTAAATGTAAGATGAATTAATTCCATCTGAAATATTATATTAATGTTTTGTAACTAAAATACACAAATACAAATGTATGCAATATATATAATATGAAATATATTTCCCTTATTACTACCAGAAAGCCAAATGGCATTTGTCACAGTGGTTTAGGGGAAACTAAAATCTGTCCTATTTTTCCACATATTAATACATTCATGAATTTTGTTCAGGTATAAAGATCGCTTCTTCTCCAGCAACAATGCTCCGGAGGCCAAGCTGCACCTGAAGCAGGAGCTGCAGATGATGTCCAGAGCTGAGGCAGAGGGGAGTCAGGCAGAAGCTGCAGAACCTCTTGCTAAACTGTTCAAGGCCCAGGCCAGCACTAGCAGCTGTCTGGACACTGTATTTGAAGAAATCGCTAAGGAGCAGCCCCAGGCAGCACAGCCGCTGGCAGCAGGTGCTTCCATTGAGCTCGACACATACCTCGGAGAGGCCCCAAGCCCTCGTGAAGACAGTCCTCTGAAGTACTGGGGTGTCAACAATATCAGGTTCCCCACTTTGGCTAAAATGGCCCAAAAATACCTCTCAGCCCCATGTAGCAGTGTGGAAAGTGAAAGGCTTTTTAGCGCAGTCTCACACATTATAGATGAAAACAGAAACAGGCTGACTGCTGATAATGCAGAAAAGCTACTTTTCTTAAAAAAAAAACCTGCCACTCACTTTTTCTAAATAGGCTCCTTTAAGTGAGTCTAAGTGATGTTAATACCTACCTCAGTTGCACTGACTGCCATAGTTCTATGTTGGTGGATGTTGTTAGTTTATTAAAATATTGTGCACTAAATAGCAAAGATGTTTATTAATGCCCCTGGTGTTGTCCAAAGCAGCAGTTTACAAAAAAACTGAAAAAAAAAACTTGAATTGCACTGTCACTGTTTAAATTTTTTTTTATATAATTATTTATTCTTTAATATGTTGCATACAACATGCTTTTCATTTTAAATAAATGTTCTTAATTCTAAACTAGTCCCTTGTTTTTTTTTTTGTAAAATTATATGACTAAAGCTGTTACCTGTACATTTAAATCATGGGTTTTTTTTTAGTACTCGGTATCGGTATCTGGCGAGTACTGAAATGCAAGTACTCTGGACTCATTTTCCAAAAAGTGGTATCAGTGCATCCCTAATAAAAATATCTGAAATGACCTGAGAAACACAGATTGTCTTCTGATTTAATAATAATAATACATTTTATTTAAAAAAATCTCAAAGTCCTACAGTAGCAAGGGGTTAAGAACAAATCCCAGAATATAACAGTCAACAAATAGCAATAAAACACCATAAAAAAAAAGATTTAAAACCATGACTGTTAAAAGGCCTTTTGAAATAGGAAAGTCTTTAGGCCCTTCTTAGAAACCTCCACAGTTTGTGGGGCCCTTAGGGTCTCTGGGAGGGCATTCCAGAGCCGTGGGGCGACTGCCTGGATGCCCCTGTCTCCCATGGTGGAGAGTTTTGTCTTTGGTTGGTACAGGCAGTAGGTAGAGGTGGAGGAGCAGAGGTTTCTTAAGACAAGGGTGAGGAGTTGACTGAGGTAGGCAGGGGCAGTTCCATGTATGCACTGGTGGGTGAGGAGACAGCTTTTGAACTGAATTCTGTATTGAATGGGCAGCCAGTGGAGGGATTTCAGGACCGGAGTGATATCATATTTGCTCCTCCTCGTGTCAAATGTGAGATTTGAGTCAAGTCTGACTCCCAAGGTTTGTAATAGAGGTAGACAGGGCAAATGTGATGACCAAAAAAGGATATACTGCAGACGGTGGACTGGGTGTGGTGTGGGGTACCAAACAGGATGGCTTCGGATTTGCTGCAATTTTTTTAAGAAACTTGCCAGCCATCCATCCCCTATCTCCTCCAGGCAAACCTGAAGTGTAGATGGCAGAGCTGAGGGGAGTGTGGAGTCCATTATTATGTATAGTTGTGTATCGTCTGCATAACAGTGGAATGAAACTTTGTGTTTATGGATGATGTGACCAAGGGGTAGTAAGTAGATGGTAAAAAGGGTTGGGCCAAGGACGGACCCTTGTGGCACTCCACAGCTGAGTGTGTGGGGTGATGATTGGGACTGTCCTAGAGCCACATACTCTGTCCTGGCTGTGAGATGAGACTGGAACCAGCTTAGTGTGGTCCCAGAAAGTCCTACCATAGACTAAAGACGGTGAAGCAAGATCTTGTGATCCGCGGTGTCAAAGGCAGCCGACAGGTCCAGTAGGAGGAGGAGAGATGGTAAGCACTGATCTGCAGTCATAAGTAGGTCATTCAAGAGGCGCTCCAGGGCTGTCTCCGTGCTGTGTGCTGCTCGAAAACCAGACTGAAATTTTTCGGATGTGAAGGTGATTGTGGAGATGGGCTGCAGCAACTTTTTCCAGGACTTTGGTCAAAAATGGCAGGTTTGAAATGGGTCTGTAATGAGCCAGGATGTCGGGGTCAAGTGACGGCTTTTCAGATAGGGGTGGATAACTGCAGTTTTGAGAGCTGGAGGAAGCTGACTGGATTTGAGTGACTGGTTGAGGATTTCTGTGATCAGTGGACTGATGGCTGTAATGTTGGATTTTAATAATGATGTGGGGAGAGGGTCTAGTGAGCAAGTAGAGGTTCTCATACACTTTATGATCGACTCCACCTCTGTCTGAGAAATGCCCAAGAAGACAAAAAATGTGTTTAATGGGTTTTTGGGACTAAATTCGGAGGTTGGACCGGATTGAAGCCACCTTGTTGGTGGAAAAATCTATGAACCAGAATGTACATATGTGGGAGGTTTGAGAAGATAATTTATTGATACAAACAACTGTTTTGAATTTCCAGTGCACTTTGAGATTTTTTGAGAGAAATATTGAAACCTGGATGTGATGAGTGCTTTTAAGTATGATTTTGGTGTTCGTGGTAGGCCTGTTTATGTACATGTAGGCCACTGGAGGTGAATTTCCATTCCAGGGCACGGCCAGCCGTTTTCATCCTCCGGAGCTCTGTTGTGTACCGGGGGCTGACTTGGAAAAAGTAACTGTTTTCGTTTTGATCGGTGCATGTAACTCCACAATATAAACAATATAACATTCTATAGTTCATTTTTATCAACTTATTTATATATAAGTTAGCATGTAAACTTTTAACAGTGTATCCTTTGTTTAAAATAATACCTAATACAGGTGCTGTATCCATGTAAAGGTGGCCTAGAATGTGAAACTGAATTTATTTTGGCATAGTTAAATAACAAGAGTTCAGTACATGGACATTACATACAGTGAGTCTCAAACACCATTGTTTTATCCTTATTACTTAATTCTCATTTTTGAAAAACACCCCTGAAAAACAGGCGAATTTCCACATAATACCGACTGTGACGCAATAGTCGGGATCATTAATATGTAGGACTCCAAACATTTTTATATGCCAGCCCATGTTCAATGACAGGCGGAACTGCGCAGCTGAAGCATGGCAGTTGATCAGTGTTCGGATGTGCACATGAATACATTTTTTAGTTCCTTTATCCGAGCGTCTGGAGAAACAATGGGTTCATTTTATTTTCTGTGGAAATAACAAACATTTCACTGATGACTGTTTCCTCAACTTGGGCCAAGAGCTGGCCTTGGATCAAGCTACCAGTAACGTTAAAATTTCAGATGTGAAATTGTTGTTCAAGTTCAGACAGGCAAGTTAATCTTTCTCTCAAAATTGTTCAATACAGTTTATGCATCAGTAAGTCAAGCTAGTGACTGGACACTTGCCAAACTCGTTATGAATTTAATGACGCATGTTACACTGCACAACGAAGCTCTTAGTGTATTATCATGATCGTGTCTGCATTGGTGAAAGCATTAGTGCAGAAACTGCATTGCAATGATAATATCTTCATCTTCGCAATCGACAGGCTGTCATCTGCTGCACATTACTGTAACATTTTATGTGATGGGAATAGATCTAAATACTTCAAAAACATCTCACGATTCGTTAATCTCAATAGCTGTAATAGTAAAAACGTATAATTGCTGTAGTAAAATTATTCGAGATAGTTTAATACAGAGATATTTCATATGCAAGTATGTCAGCCAATCACAGCAGAGGCCGGTTACACACAGCAGACACGCCCCTTCAGAGTGTTCAAAGCAGAGGCTGAAATCAGGCTAGGAAAAATGCCTTTTATTTCTATTTATGACTATTTTTGATCTAAAAAAACATACTAACATTATAAGGGCAACCCAGGAAATATTATAAAATAATAATAAAAAAACATAGGGCACCTATAACTAATTAACCAACTGCTTTGCATGTTGTGTCCCACAATTTGGGAAATAAAAGAGAGAGAGAAACACTGGTCTATGCATCTGATTATGTTGTTTGTTCATTGACTTTTGATTGATGGAATAACTTTTTTTTCATTTATTAATATTATTTTTTATATTTTAGAATACCAGTTGATGTCCTATTCAGTATGCAGTGGAAATGTAGGTTATGCACTTACACATCAGAAAAAAGGGCACAACACTACAGCCATGGAACATATTCACGAATTGTTCCAGTACCATGTCTCCATTCTGAGTGTCCATGTATTTTTAAGTAATTTAATGCATTAAAAGTGCATTTATCAAAACCCCATTCCCAGCATAGAATTGCAGAATCAAGTAGTTCCGGTCATGCTTTAGTTTGTTACAAGTGCCATGTTTGTGACTTAAAGGAGCCGTATGTAGGATTGTGGCCAAAACTGGTACTACAATCACTTTAAAAATACTGTAGAGTGGTGTATCCCCTCCCCTACCCCCTGACTCGCGGTTGCCAGATAAGCTGCAGGATTCAACAGAAACGGAGGTTGCTTTAATGGCAGGTGAAGACGAGACGTACACAGTAAGTTTTTTATGTTAATTATGTTTATGCTTCATGAAAGATATTTTGATAAGTAGTTATGTATTTTAAAAATATATCAATTATCATTAGTTAAATCGTAAAGATAAATGCTCGTATATTGTATAATCGTAAAGATGCATTCTCTTATGTGACAGTATAATCGTAAATATCTATGCTCGTATGTCACAGACAGAACGGTAACTTTGCTGTTAGTCCAACTTGTAACATCATTTATCTGTCATTTATGTACGGTAAGTAGGCCTACAAGCACAAGCCTATGTCACTATGTGTAACCAATATCAAAGATACAGCTATTCATTTAGCTGATGCAATAAGAAAGTGGTCGGCTGTGTTTTACTTACCCTGCAGCACACGTCCATATTATAACGCAAAAATATGTGATGTGAAAGATTACTTGACATTCTATTATTTTTGGCTGTAGAACTTGCATGAAAAACACGTAGGCTACAAAACGTTACAAGTGGGCCAAATTTTTCACATCATAGGCACACTGTGCTGTCCATTAGTGATTTTGACATTAGAAAAGTTATTTTTCCTTGGAATTGCACCTGGTGCTTCTAAACCAACACTAACAGTACATAGCCTAAAAGTTTGAGAATGTTTAGTTTGAGTTAGCACTTGTACTGCTCTCACTTGTTGCAGCCTGATTCAGACCTCAGTTATGAGGTGCCCGCTGTCCTAAGTGAGGCTGATGAGAGCTGGGAAGGCGAGAGGAGGCGCAGACAAAGGAAAAGAAGAGCAAAAGGGAGAGGGACAAGAGCAGAGTGTGCAGGTCTTAGTTCAGGAGACACAGAGCAGAGAGAAGGAGATCATTTAGAGGGAGGAGATGGACCAGGTGGAAGAGGCCAGAGAACTGGAAGAGAGGTGCAGAGAGGTGGAAGAGGTCAGAGAGGTGGAAGAGGCCAGAGAACTGGAAGAGGTCAGAGAGGTGGAAGAGGCCAGAGAGGTGGAAGAGGCCAGAGAGGTGGAAGAGGAGATACTGCAGGTCCAAGTGCTGGAGTTGGCAGCAGAGGAAGGAGAGGGAGAGGAGGCAGAGATGCAGAGGAAGAGAACAGAGTTCAGATTATCCAAAATGACAGAAGGGTCCAGACAGAGGTTTGTTTCCTGAATATGCTACACATTTGATAGACTCTAGTAAAATTATGGCTTGTAATAAGTTGTCACCATTTGAATCAATGTTAGCATCATTGGTATTTTAAATCAAAAAATAAACAACACATTTTCTTTTGTGATTTGTTTACTTAGGCACTCATACAGGGCATGAGTGAAGTGAGGCTACAGAAACTAGCAACCCAGGTCTTCTCCCGGAATCCTGGATTGGTTTTTGATGCACTTCCTCCATTGGACAGTACAACCCCACCTAATGCTGCTCTTTCATGGTGCACCTGTGGGAACTGCAGGGAAATGGCCACAGACGCTGAAAGGAAATGCTGTGGCCAGGGGCCTGATTACTGCATCAGCAAATTGGCACATTTTAATCTGTATTGTCTGGAAGATGGTTATTTGCATATTCACAGAGATTACAGAAATGATGTGTTGGTGGTAGCTGAAGTTAGAGAGCCAGGAGATGATAATAGACAATTTAGGTATGCTGCTTATCGTCAATTCATCTTTTGGCAGCATGGGTCTCTGGGTCTGGGTAACCGTCGTGCTATTCCCAGCTGCTGTATATGGAGAATAAGGGACAAATACCCTGACCCTCAAGGCCAGTACACTGGCTTTGTACCCACCATTTGATACCACTATAACCTGAACAGTTTAATTACAGTTATTTATTTTTGAATATGGTTTTACAAATTGTGGTTTTATTTGTTCTGTTTTTTTAGTTTGTTTGTTTGTTTGTAAAAAGATTCTCATTTTTTCAATAAAAAAATGTATTTAGAATAACAGTACTATGCTTTTTCATTACGATTTAGAGAAACAGTATACAATGGTACTATAATAAAGGTTACACAGTACAAATAGAAAAATAGACTCAGATGCTCTGTACTGTTTACAACTTTAGTCTAAAATTGTTGATAAAAACAATTGTGCCTTGTGACAAAAAAGGTAACATGGCCATGATGAATATGGTCAGGGTTGTGAGGTTCTGGAAACTACACTTCACGGGTCTTCAGTCTGGAATGCTGATACTGAGGAGAGCAAAATAAAACCTGAAGTTAGTTTTTTCAAAGCTTGGATGTGTTATGCATGACATCTGACTGTGTGTGTGGCATGTAGCTCAAGGTGCAAAATAAATAAATTGGCATTAAACCTACCAACACCTCTCCTGACTTGGGTGTGCAGGAGTTCCTCAATGGTTGGTGCCGGCACAGGGGGAAGTGGGCCGTACTTTCTGGGGTCATCAGGTCGTAGTGTCCTCCGTCTGGGCATCCTCTTACCAGCTAATCTCTTTTGAAGGATCATAGCTTGCAGTTCTGGGATGTAGCCATAGGTCTTGGATGCCTTCTGAGTGTAAAGCATATACCTGCGAGCATTCTTCTTGTACAGCCTCCTGTACCTGAATTAAAAGCAGAAAGGGGAGTGAAGAAGACATTTACATTCCAAGGGCCATATTTTGTATTGTGTATAAAGGGATACTCAACTCAAAAATAAAAATTCTGTCGTCAAAAACTCACTCACGGCTCATGTTGTTTCAAACCTGTATGACTTTCTATCTCCTACTGAACAGAAAGGAAGATATTTAGAAGAATGTATCTTACTTTCTATTCAGCAGAAGAAAGAAATTCATACAGGTTTGAAACAACATGAGGGTGAGTGAGTTTATGACGACAGAATTTTCATTTTTTCTGTGGAGTATTCCTTAAAGGTGCATTGCGCAACATTTCATGTTAAAAATAGCCGTTTTCTAACCCATACATGCTGAAACAATCGCCTGGTGGGCTGAATGAGCCCTTCTCTGATCACTGCGATCGCCTCTATAATCCTGTACAGTGAAATAAATAAGAGGGATTCGGGCTCGAATCTGAGACTGGGCGTGACGTCATGCGCGTTCACGCTCGCCTGGCTATGTGCCTGCCTATGTCTGCAGGTTAGTGTATTCGCCGCTGTTCTCCGTATCAGAGAAGAACAACTCGAGCGACGCAACTTTAGTCAACTTTCCCAAAAGTAGAAGATGGATTCAAAGGGGCTGTTTAGCCTACATCTGGTCACTTCATGCGTTTTCTGTGATCGGATAACTTATTCGATTGTGAAAAGACCAGGTTGAATCCAGACGGATTTGAATCCGACAGGTCAAACCACTTGATGACGTGGTCTGGGCTGTATTCCAGACAAAACTGGACAAGTGTAAATGCATCTGGTTGTTGAAAACAGGCTTTTTCATGTTGTTTTAGTCATATATGACGACGTGCATCACCTCAGATGAGCAGGCGAGTGTATTCATCAAACCAGCGCGCCGCAATCTATCGCAAATGAAAGTGAAAGTAAGACGCATACGATTAACACTAAGTTACCTTCTACCTCCACTATCTTCATTAAAAGTAGCCTTAAGAAATGAAATGAACTGATCTCATACCAGGGCTTTTGCCGCTCTCTCTTATTGCTGTCTTTGCTGATTTTGAAATAGCCGAAGCCGATGATTTATAAAATGCAGCTCATCTGTTGCTTTCGGTGACGTGCACTTCATGAAATCTGTATATAACGCGGGAATTGAATATCAGATTAATGTCTGTTTTGCAAAAACACATTTATGTGACCAGGTGTAATGGAATCGTTTTGATAAATTAAATAGATCTGAGAAAACGCATTGTGGCCAGGTGTAAAAACAGCCCCAAATGTAGTTCATTACAAACCCCAACGCAAACTCCACGTAAGACAAAGAAAATACAACTTCTGTCTGTCCAGTGCCAGGCGTCGGAATAAGACGAGAGTCAACGTCGGAAAGGCTTTCAACGAACGGAGAGATCTCGGCGGTCTGCTATAGAGCTCAAACGTGTTCATGAACGTGTTTCCATAATAATACAATCATAAGTGGATACAGTAAGCACATAAAACAGTTCAACATGGAGATCGATGGAAACAAAAGCCGAAGTTTTCTACTACCCCTGTTTTCCCCTCACACACACATCCTACATAAGTGTGTAATTTACTCAAACGCCTTTCCTTTCATATATTTTAAATGACTTGCAGATTTATAACTGTATTACCTCATTATGACTGTAACAAAAGATGTGTGCCTGATGCTCCTTTGGTTATGAACAGCTCGTGCAAACGTGCGTGTATGCGTGTATTCCGTGTATATGGTATTCCATGAGCGCGCACGCAGTTTCGTTTGTCGCCAGAGGGGGCGTAGTTCTGCAAAAACTCAGAGACTTGCGTTATGCTCCTTTAAATGGTGTTGTAATCTGGTATAAAATAACACAGTCTCATCCCAATTCGTCATATAACTGACGTTTTGGGACGTCTTTTGACCATTCGTCAATATACGACTATTTAGAGCCCCCTTAAACGTCGGTAGATGACGATCCCGGGTCGTCATACAACTGACGCTTTACCTTTAACGTCAGTTAGGTGACGAGTTGGGTTTAGGGTTAGGTTTAGGTATGGGGTAGAGTTAGGATCCCATAACGTCATCTGACCGACGTTTAAGGGGGCCCTGAAATAGTCCTATATTGACGAATGGTCAAAAGACGTCCCAAAACGTCAGTTATATGACGAATTGGATGAGACTGCGCTGTATAAAACAATAGCATGTAGATCTGAGCAAATCACTTACTGTTTGCTTCCATCAGTTTTGCACAACTCTGGGCGGTCCTTGTGGTAATTATCAGTCTATCGCTGCAAGGAGCATCCTGGCCTCAGAGACGGGAGGGCTAAATGCTGTGCGCTTGCTAGCATACATTAAAATATGGTTCTGGAAGGACTCCAGATCAGCAGTGGACCTGTGTGTGTTAAGAGACATTTTATGTGAATTTGAAAATAACTTTATATCTACAGTATGTGTATACACTTACACTAAAAAAAAACCCTGAAATTGATATATTTGTGGACCTCATTAAGCCACCGCTTGTTTCTGTACGATGCTCTTCAGGGCCTCATGTGCCATGGAGCCTTGCTCAAGCCACTGTTGAGTTCCACCAGATTCTAATTCTGCATGCTGGCAACTTCCAAGCACCCACCTGTGTTCATTTGTCACAAGATGTAGGAGCCCAAGCCACAGCTCCTAAGAAATAATATAGAAATATAATGTACAGAAAACAACAAGCATTCATTTTGTACATAATTCATTATTAATGATGATGCTGTTTGTAAGTACTAAAATCTAAGTGGGTCATATGATTTACCACAATGACATGTCTGGTTAGCTACTGAATCAGCCAATATCCAACATCAATTAGCCATCATAACTTATTCTCTTTGTCAACAAGGTGTGCCTAATAAGACTGCATGTTAGTTTCATAGAATATTCTTTTTAGATGACATGTATTTTGCAAACCATATTAACTTACAAGGAACTCTTGGTAAGAATCTGCTGTTTTGCAGCACCACCAAAAGTGGTTGACAATGTCTTTCAGCCAACTGTTCAAACTGGACTGACCCTTCACCTGTGAAGCCTGGGATAGACATAATGGTTATAATTATTACATAGCTCAAATGGGCTATATGCACGCATAAGTTCCACATTTGATGCAAGGATGCTCATCAGTTTCCGGTTGTGTAGATTAAAGCGGAGGAATACAGAGGGAAAATGGGATTATGGCAGAGTTTTCAAAATTAACTGTCCTCCTGTATTTGAAACGAAACTTTCATATGTTTAGATGTAATTTTATATATAGTTATGTTTATTTAAAATAATTTTAAAAAGAAGCATAAACACAATGAGGGGTGTCTGTTTTGACTGTTTTTGTGACTAACGTTTCTTTAGTATAACCATGGAGTATAAAATTCAATGTGACTCTTGGGTATTGCATTGGACTCTCCGATCGGCAGGAGGTTAACGAGCATCCTTGAGACCTTCACTGGAAATACCGCCGTACATAGAGCCCATTAAGGTAAATTGCAATGCAGAAAGTGAAGCCATAATGATAGCTGAACTTACAGCATCGATCCTTTTTGCCAAATTCTTGGCCCCATGCCACATATCCAAGCTGTGCTGCAACCCAAGGTCTTTGTACTTTCCTTTCTTATTTTGAAAAATAATATTTATAAGTCAGTACAGTAATTGCCCACCCCTCCCAAAAAGTTGTGGTAATTCTCCACAAGTAACGTTAAATGTCAGTGTCAACTTACTCATTAGTGCGGAGATCTGGACATGGGCATCAGTGCAGACCTCTACTAGTTTCAATTCATTCGAAAGATGTAAACTGTCCGCACAAATGCCTCTCTCTCCATGATCACAGAATTTCTCCCAGTCTCCCTTTTGTCCACGGTGATGACAGAGATGATTTCCTGGATTCGTTCTCCATGGCAGTGTATGTACAGTACTGGGCACAATGTCCAGGGCTGTCCATTCTTCCATCCGCTATTCAATTAGTAAACAAGAAACAATGATTTTCACAGAACATCAAATTGACATATTAACACACTATAGCCTGAATGAATAAAAACTTTATATTACCTACTATTACCACATCTCTCTGTCTTTTAGGCGATTTATTGCCTCAGCCCTCCTGCTCCTCCCAAAAGTCCTTCACAGTGTCTACACAGTATGTGTCCTGAATTGTGAAAAATGAACTACGGTCCACCATTCCCCATGTTCATAAACTGGAACAGAAGCGAAACTTTGGCGTAGTTGCTTCCGGAGAGTAGTATGTTGCTTGCCAACATGAAGTCCCCTGCTAGCATCCCGTACCTCACAGTGGGCTGTGAGCTCCATCTCCATACAGTGTGGCCAACAGGGCAGGTCTGACAATAAATGGGACACAACTTAGGCTATGTAGCATTATCAAATACGAACATAGAATTATTTCCACTAAGTGGAATTACAGCTCAGGAAGCTTGATTGAGTTTCACAAAATCACTGTCATCAAATTAACTTTGCCTCCAACACCAATATACACTTATTGCAGTGTAGTATGATTATAGCACCTACCCATTCCATGATGCTTGCAGTACCCCTGCGCGTAATGGAAACTTCAAATGGAGGGCGACGATCACACTCCACTTGGCTGACGTCAGCATTTGTATGGGCACTTTTGGACCCGGGAGCACAAGGAAACTTGCAAGCTGCTTCAAACAGGTCCTCATAAGTGATTCGAGGCCCGATTTCCGATGAGGTCATCTTCAGTCACGACCTCCAGTCTATCAGGAAAACCAGGTTGTTGAAGTGTTGGTAAGGTGAC
This sequence comes from Hybognathus amarus, assembly GCA_030378365.1. Lineage (NCBI taxonomy): Eukaryota > Metazoa > Chordata > Actinopteri > Cypriniformes > Leuciscidae > Hybognathus > Hybognathus amarus. The sequence goes on along the minus strand of JAQIUQ010005608.1, from coordinate 4,494 downwards.
TGATGGAGGCTCTTGACATCCGGGATGTCATGTACTGTCTCACAGGCATCTATCACAGGCAGATTGCCAATAGCATGGTGGTGCCTGCAAGGCTCCACCCAACCTAAAGACATGAAAGATATATATATATATATATATATATATATATATATATATATACATACATCAATTTCAGCTAGATATCCAATCAGATGAAAAAAAAAAGGCAAATACATGGTTATCTTTGACATAATACAGGGACCACAAATTCTATAAAAACTTTATATCTTTTATTTTTATGTTTACATATTTCATTATTCAATTTTCGATAGTATTGTGAATAATCTTGAAGAACCAATGTCAACATATCAATACAAATACGAGGGACATAGTCTTCAACATCACTGTCATCTGCTTCAATCTCCTCATTACTAAAACCTTCACTGTCCACCCAATCAATTCTGTCAAATGTGATAGAAAATTTTATTTGTTAATACAAATAAGAACACCTTGTTACATAATGTACAGTCAAACCCAGTGGAACTTACACACTGTTCATTAGGTCATTTGTCTCCTGCTCATTCATGACCTGGGTTTCAGCATCCTGGATGCTCCTGTTATGTAGACTAAAAACAAAAACAATACAGCGGTCACAATGTTTGTTTTTTTTGTATTTGTTTTTAAGTACATTTTCATCAACATTTCTTATCATTTGGCATATTAGGAAGCTTGAGAGGCTTTATCTACCTTTCCTCCAGAACCTCAGAGGCATCCATGGTGCGCTCATCATCTTCCATTCTTTCCTCGATAGGTGACTGGTCCTCTCTGTAAATGGTTTAGTTGTTTTAGACCCAAAAATGTTTTCAAATATGCATTAAAAAAAAAAAAAAAGTGTAGTACTGACTACTAACCGATTTGAAAGTGTTTCAGATGATGCACACACAATACTAGAAAGTGATGGTGCAGTCCGTTGGTGCTTCTTCAAGTCTCTCTTACTGGGTGTTGAGGTGCAGGGGCCATAATAGCTGAAGAGATAAGCATTTTTGTTTTTATATTTAATTTGATTTGATTTCTTTATTTTGAAATTATAAATATATATATATATTTTTTTAAATCTGAGAAAAAAATAAATGTATAACAGTAAAACAAAACACATAGCGTTAACCAAAAAATAAAACAAAATTAAAATAAATTCTCGATTTACAAGTAACTTTACTTACTTACGTTTTTGTCATAAGTAGACCAACAAATAACCAAAACATTTGACACAGCAATTATAACGTGGGACAAATTCAATATCACCAATGGCTATCACAGAGTTCAGTCCCATCATAACATAGAGTAACTAAATGAACAAATGACGAATATTTTTTTTTCTGAGGTAAAATTGGCCTTCTTTCTCATATACGTTTCAAATGGCCATAGTGAGCGTGCTAATGTTGTTTTCCTCAGAGTCTCAGCATAAGGACAGAGAAACTGGCTCCTATACTGCATTGATAATGTTAGCATCGTATCTTTACGTCCACGTGAGCTAGCGTAACGTTACTTTGCACGAACATGCATAACTTTGTTCGACTGTCACTGAATATATTAAATGTCCATTGACATCAAGTACAAGTTAGCCAAGCATAAATTAATCTTACCTGTCCAGGAGAAAATTAGCGACGATAGCGTATGTGTTCAAATTCTTCTCCGTTTTCAGCCGTCTCCATCTTTCAAAAGCATCTCCAATACAAATTCTTGTTTTATTTTCGGACTTTGTCACGACGAATTTCTGAAATATAACGGGGTCTTTTTGATTTAGACATTTCTATCCGAACTACAGTTTGGGTAGATTATAGCAGAGTTGGCAACCCTGACGCTGAAACACTAATGACTTCGTGATTGGTCGAATATAGGTGGAGGGTGGCGCATCAGACTAGAACAGAACATGACAACATCAACAGCACTTGAGGGCTGCAAGTCCACTTTTCAAATGACAATGTCCTAGCCATACTACTGTTGTCAGTGATATAAGTATTTGAAATGCACATGATTTCTTAATGTCTAGTGGCATATCAGGGCCATTTTATGATTATTTGAAATACATTTCTTACATACCACTCATTTAACTGAGCAATGTAGCGAGTCAGATTATTTTTCCAATTTGCGTACTCATTTTGAGAAATTTCAAGAAAGTTCAATGTCCTTTCAAAGACTGTTCATTTGAGACTAATGTGTATTCCACGTTTAATGCACATAAATGTAAGGCACACCACCACCACTGCTATAAAGATTATAAAGTAGGGGTTGTTTTAAAGGGATACTCCCCTTTTTGGAAATAGGCTCATTTTACAACTCCCCCAGAGTTAAACTGTTGAGTTTAACTGTTATTGAATCCATTCACCTGATCTCCGGTTCTGACTGATGCCACTTTTAGCATAGCTTAGCATACATCATCAGCATACACCATCAATATCATTGAAGTGGACAACATTAGCATTCTCAAAAAAATGACCAAAGATTTAGAGAGATTTTCCTATTTAAAACTAGACTCTTCTGTAGTTACATTGTGCACTAAAACTAGACAGGAAATCTAAAGTCTGATTTTCTAGGCTGATATTACTAGGAACTATAGTATCATTCCTGCGTAATAGGTGAGAACTTTACTGCTGTTCTATGAGTGCAGCAGGTGTAATGATCTGATGCAGCGCCTGATATGGTTGAAATAGACATGGTTCAGGGACCGTAAACCAAAATATATGTCCTTTGAATCGTCTCTCATAAATGTCTCCATGGTACAAGGAATGCTCCCTGTGCAAGCAGTTTGTCACGATTTCGCGGAAGGTAGCCTACTTTCAGTCGCTGGTGTCTTATCATTACGCTTGCTGCACTACATGTTATGGCAGTAAAGCTTCTGCAAGTTTCCCGGAACGTTTCAGTAAAGCCATATCAGCTTAGAAAATCACTTTACATTTTTCCGTGCATCTCAGTGCACGATGTAACTACAGAAGAGTCACATTTTAAATGAAAAACTATAAACATTGGTCTTTTTTTATGCTAATGATCTTGTCTCTAATTCAATGATGTATGCTAAGCTATGCTAAAAGTGGTAACCAGAAACGGAGATCGGATTAACAAGTTTATTCCAAGGTATTCTTTTATGATGCTGTCTTTGAATCATGATTTGCATATGATTGATACTCCCCTCGGCCAATAACATGTCTACCTGTCTATTCTATTTCTTTACGCCACTATATTTGTCTCTTGTGAAACAATTCTGATTATTCCTTCTCTTCTCTTAGGACGTGAATGTAGAAGCAGACTACAGTGAAATAGATGTTCGCTGACCAAATGCCCTCGAGACATGGACACAATCAAAGCAATTCGTTTTGGAGGGAATCATCCGTCGATGATGTCCCCAAATTTCCCACATGGCGTGAGCTTAGAATTATAAGGTTCTATCTCCACTTTTGGTCGAAATTTGGTCAAAAGGGGATGTCCAGGGTGGAGGATTTAAAAAAGAATGTAATGAACTACAACAATACATTATTGATTAGAAGTGATTTTAGAATGTTTTTAATTAAATTAACACATCTTTAATGTTTACAGAGCGGTGGAAAGGGATGGAAACATAACTTTCATGATGTTACAATATTTTGTGTGTTAATCTACTAAATTGAACGTTTTTAATGTAAGATGCTTCCTAAATGTTTTTACAGTACAGATATCTGTAGTATTGTGTAATTATTCCATGTCCATGTTCTTTGAAAATAAATATTTTTTTCTTACAAACTTGCTTGGATTTGATACTATACTATTATAGTATAGTATATACTACAAGCTGTGTGCTTGTATTATAAATATATAAATTGATAAAAATCAATGGTTATTTACATTTATTTCTTTGGAATGTGGGGTTTTATTTCAGGGATGCAAACACATGTATGGTCAAAAGAGAGAGCGGTAATTCCAAACCCTCGCCGCAGAAAAAATCCAGATACTTACATTGCCACCAACCCCTGCCATCCCCGGCCCACCCCTAGGCACATAGTAAATATGTTTTTTTTTTTTTTTTAAAAAAGGGGGTCTCACAAAAAACAAACCTCACATATTTTCAGCCTTTAAATCATTTTTCACAGAAACAAAAGATGTTATAAAAAGATAAACCTCCCATATTTCAGCATTTAAATCATTTTTTATATAAAGAGTGGGTCTAAAAGCTTATCTTTTATTAATAGTAAATGCTGGTCCCATTTTCCCGTGGTGTCTGTTGTTGCTAAGCATCCATGCTGTACTTTACATAACACAACGACAAAGAAGTTTTAGTAGCTAATAGATATTCACTACAGAAAAATGCTTTCTGTGAGCTCTGCTACATGATTTATTTGTAAATACATGGTTTTATAATCACTATGGTCCCAAATTTGAGGCAGGGTAGATGGGGGGTTCGGGGTTTTCCCGAGAAAATATTGGATTTCTCTAAACTACAGATGTGCATTTTAAGATATTGTGAAGGCAAAAAAAAAAAAGAAA